>JANFCV010000382.1:0-174805 GCA_024500475.1 Phthorimaea operculella | reverse complement strand
AACCTAACCTAACCTAACCTCCTAACCTAACCTAACCTAACTCCAACTAACCTAACCTAACCTAACCTAACTCCAACCTAACCTAACTCCAACCAACCTAACCTAACCTAACCTAACCTAACCTAACTAACCTAACCTAACCTAACCTAACCTAACTCAGTAGCTGATCTCCCGTGACCAGCAAACATCTTTTATTCGAGCTCCGCACTAAAAATCGAAATTAATAGATATTCTTACCCGATTTTAACGAAACAAGTGTCATTTTGTGCGGTTCAGTGAGACGAATACAGTGCCGTGCCGAAAGTGAAAATTGGATTTCAGTGAAACGAGCCAGAAGGAAATAACCGAATTTCAGGTCAATTTTGAACTTTCAATAATTTTTACTCGGGATTGAGATCGACGACCCATTTTTTATTACATATTCCAAAGCACATTTACTGAGACTACATTATGATTTTAGATTTTTACACTTGCACGTTCTTCAGTTATCCTGAAAAAACATCAAAACACGTGCTTTTAACCTCCAAATTGATGTGAAGGAATTGTGCAGAAACTTGAAATAAAAACTGAAAAGTGCTTCAAGACCTAAGGATTTCGATTCTGAAATTTTCCAGAATTTTGAACTATTTATAACGAAGTTATTAGCGGAAACCTCCTGAAAAGACATTTTATTTAGAAGAAACTAAGTAAAATTCTTGGATTCTAACACTGCTATCCCTTGCGCGCTAAGACTATCTATCGAACTTTAAGTGTCATAATTTTCAGTCGATTGATTTTAAAAATATAATTGAAAAACCAAATTTTCAGGTTTTTCAGTTATAACTCATTGACTTACAGTTCCACAAAATTTTCTTTTGTATATCGTAGCATCTTATTTAAGACTAATTTTGTTTTTGCAAAATTTTCAACTACTTTCAGAAATATTGAATTTTAACCATTTTTCGTTAATTAATTTAAATATAATACTTCTAAAATTATTTTAGTGCAAATTTAGATTCATCTACCCATTTTCGACCTATTTAACACCAAACAGCACCCCTAGCCCAAAAACGTAGATTTGACTATTTGGTGCAAATTTGAAAATTTTGCACCAAACTTGAAACACAGATTGCCCTGGAACCAGAGGACCTACAGACACGGTTCCAAAGATTTTGGCAGCTGAATTGTCATTTTTTGTGATCTGACTATTTTCAGGCGATTTCGGCGCCTGAAATTTTACAGCCCTGAAACAGGTCTCAGTTTAACCGGAGGGTCAAGCCGATTCTCCAGATACCCAATTTTTCAAATTCTGACGAGTAGTTTTGCGCTACAGGCTTTAAAGCGGCCTTTGACAGCTCGGCGGCCATTTTGTTTTTACTAGAACAGGTGCTACGCTGCGACCTTTGTCGCAGGAACAAAATTCTGATTTAGACTCACGGACACCTTCTGTCCCCACTTTCCAAATTTCAGGCGTATCAGAGGCTGAAAATTTCAGGATCCTGAAACCACACCAGAGCGAGATCACCCCAGACACTTGCGAAAAAGTTCAAACACCAGTTTTCTGCGACCACGACAGCCGGCGCTACAAGCCGTCAAACTTAAGTTTTGACAGTTGAGGCGGCCATTTTGAAAATATTTAAACTTCTATAGCGCCCGAACCGAGCGTCGTAGAAAGCTGGTTCTTTCGATATTGTTCTTGTCCCGGCATTATCTTCCCGGCCTGAAAATCTTAAGTCCCTCAGACCATTTTCAGGAACTGAATTTCAGGTCCTGAAAATTATATTAAAATAACCAGGACGGTAGATCTTGCGGATACAAGACCTGGAGCCTAGTCTCGACGAAATTGGACCAGTACTTCCGAGGAAAATCACTTGCACCTAATTTGCACCTTTGCACCTAAAACTTGAAACACCATTTGCGCCGGAACTACTGGAGCTAGGAACTCGATATTGGGCTCATTTAAAGGGTTCTTCGAGCTCTTTCGATTTAAGAGATAATTATAGCTCTACATAGAGCCATTGTCAAAAAATTGTAGAGACTGCCTCTACAAATTGTGGAGTACATTTAGAACCTCACATTTTATTGAGCCAAACT
Organism: Phthorimaea operculella; assembly: GCA_024500475.1. NCBI lineage: Eukaryota > Metazoa > Arthropoda > Insecta > Lepidoptera > Gelechiidae > Phthorimaea > Phthorimaea operculella. Next base: position 172,732 of record JANFCV010000382.1, on the reverse strand, counting down.
TATTGTTTTCTATAAAACCTGACTAGCACTTCTTCTTTGTATAATTGTAAGACGCTTTATTTTATAGACATTATCACACTTTGTGATCATTATTGCCATTGTTTTTCCATTACATATAAAACCGTCTTGCCTTATACGGACAAGACAAATTAGTTATAAGTCATCTGCTTTATAACATTATTAAATATCGATAATTGCGTTTGAATCTGTGGGGTTTTGCAGATCCAATATGTCTCAGTCACAAAGGCACACGCACTGCGACAGGAGGTCTACGGCTCGAATCGGAAATGCGACGAAAACGGGAGCATCACCAAAATCGGCAAACACATCAGCCAGCAGCACGCAAGCCTCAGAAACGCTTTCACGTAAGTCTAATAGACTTTACATGGAAGCAAAAACACAACTAGAACAGTCGAAGATGGTTGCAATAGAGTAAGTTATTACTAATCTCACAAGCATGTACGAATGCATTCTTTTTGAACAGGTGTCAATCCATAACAAGCGTGACGAGAACTAACGCCTCAAGGCTCGCATGAACGACACACTTCGCTAAAGAGGTGGAACACAACAAACAAATGCAGAAACGACGGCATTGTTGAAAAACATGGACTCCAGAGCTCCAATCGCAGAAGTGGTAGGAATACAAACCATTCGGGACAAGTTTTGACGTCATTGGAAAATAGATATGGCCGGAGGGAAAATGTTAAAATACTCGAGAAGACAAAACAACTACACCGGAACCAAGCACCAATAACCAATCAACGGACCTCATAAACAAATTGATCAGTGACCTCAAACAACATAAAAGAGGAACTGGCTGAATGCAACCTGCACACAAAGACCCTCACAGACCAGCTCAAGACAACCTCTACAGACCTCGCCAAGATGACTTACGCCCAAGTCACGTCAGGAGCGTAAACCGAAACCGATGCAGGCGCCACTACATTCAATAGTGGTATCGTCATCAAACGAGAAGGACACCAGCGGTGAGGTTATAGAGAAGATAAGAACGGCAGTAGACGCCAAGAACAAGGGTCTAAAGGTGGATAGGGTGCGTAAAGCCAAGGATCAAAGGTTGTGATCGGGTAACGCACAAGAATTGTCAAAGTAACCAAGAGGATAAAAGAGGCTGAAATAACTTAAATATAGAAGAGATGAAAAACAAGGATCCTCGTAATAATGAAAGATACCATGCCACTACAGATGATCAAATAATAGCATCACTAAAGACAAAACAGCCACTTATTCAGAGACATAACCACCGAAGATGACCGTATGACAGTTAAATACCGTAGAAGAACAAGGAACCCACCAAAATCACGTCATACTGCAAGTCTCCCAAAATATGGCAGCGGATGGTCGAGTCAGAGCGAGTGCATGGATTTACAACGAGTAAGAGTGGAAGACCAAACTCCTTCATCCAGCACGCGCTGCCTCGGTTTCGGCCACGGAAGGAAATTCTGCAAAGAGGCAGCCGACCTCTGCAGCCATTGGGCTCCATATGCGCAGACTGCGTGACTGGCTAGCGGAAACACCACCAGCTTGTAACTGCAAGCATGCAAATATAGACCCAGACCAGCTAAATCACAACGCGTTTGATGCAAAGTGTCCAGTCCGCAAAAGATGGATTCCTGGCTAGATCGACGGTAGCATATTGCTAAGGTGGTCACGGACTCTACTACAGACGACACAATCAAGTCCCCAAATCGGCGACATACAGGGGATACAAGCGAACCTACAAAGGAAAAACTTGCAACCAAGGAACTCCTCCTAGAGTCACAAAAAGGAAAATTAGCATCGCAATAGTTCAAGAACCATACGTAGGAGCAGAAGGAGAAATAGCACAATCTAGGATTTAGAGTAATCCAGAGTAACACACATCAAACAAAGCCTGTCAAATCAGCTATACTAGTATTTGACGAGAATTTGGAAATTCTCGACAAGCCTAGCTTTACAACAGAGAATGTGGCAGTAGCAATACTCAAAACAGAGGTGTGGAAGATAGGCATCATCTCGGTTTACTTTGAGGACTCCCAACCGATAGAGCCCTATCTTGAACAAATTAAGAAAATAAAAGAAGATCTTGAAGTTAACCAAATCATCATAGGAGGAGAAACTCCTGAGTACTTGGTGGGGAAGCGCTTCGAGGACCATCGAGGAGAAGCGCTGTCCGGGACACTGGAGGAAATGGGGATGCACATCTTGAATGAGGGCAAAACCGACGTTCTTCGTTATCCGAAATGAAACCGTGTGTCAAAGCACAGTGGATATAACAGCTTGTAGCCAAGGGCTGATCGGCCATATACACGATTGGAGGGTTGACGAATCGGTAACAAGCTCAGACCACAACGCAATTACTTTTACCATCTCACTAGATAAACCAAGGATAAACATCATTAACAAGAGTACACGAAAATACAATACCAAAAAAGCAAACTGGAGTGAATTTAGGAAAATATTTAAATCAAAAATATTACAAAGTAACTTTATAAAAGAATAGAAAACATTACAACTAAAGATAAACTAGATGAAACAGTTAAAGAATACATAGATATTATAGGACAAACTTGCAAAGAAACAATACCGGAAGCTAAGACAAACAAAACAATTAAACTACCTTGGTGGACCGAAGAGTTGGATGCGATGAAAAAGGAAATGATAACGAAGAAAAGAAGGATCCGCAACGCAGCACCACGACGTAAACAGCACGTGATAAACGAGTATCTGAAATCAAAGGAGAATTATGAATTAGAGGCACAAAAGGCTCAGACAGAAAGTTGGAAGAAATTTGTAGTACCCAGGAACGTGAAAGTTTCTGGGACGGAATATATAGAGTGATAAGGAAAACTTCAAAGCGCTACGACGACCAAGCGCTCGTCCAAAACAGGGCACGCTTAGCCCGGAGGAATCGGTGGAACTGCTTGCCCAAACTTTCTTCCTGAGGACGACCCCACCAATGATAACCCTGAACACCAAACAGCAAGGAAGCAATCAGAGGAGGACACTTACGAAGGAGAAAAAGACCCCCAATTCACCAGAGAAGAAATGTTTCAAGCGGCGAGAAGTTTCAACCTGAAGAAAGCTCCGGATCAGATGGTCACAGCAGATATTTGCGCTGCGGCAATAGTAGCAGAAGAGAAAGTCTTAGATATTCTAAACAAATGTTTACAACTCTCCCATTTCCCAAATGTTGGAAAGAAGCGACAGTCATAGTCCTCCGCAAACCTGGAAAATCCGATTATACCCAACCAAAATCATACCGACCGATTGACTCCTGCCGGTGTTGGGTAAAATCCTCGAAAAAATGCTAGTAAGAAGATTACGGTGGCATCTACTGCAAGAATGAACCCCAGGCAATACGGGTTCGTACCACAGGAAGCACAGAAGACTCTCTACGATCTGATCCAGCATTTAAAAGAAAAATTACAGCAAAAATTGTTTAGCATCGTGGTCAGTCTAGATATAGAGGAGCTTTTGATAGCGCGTGGCCCGCCATAAATGTCGCCTCACAGACAAAAGTGTCCACCAAATCTAAGAGCTCTGGTCAGCAGCTATTTAAGTGAAAGGAGCGTGTGTGTCCGATATGGTAAAGAACGGAAGCCAACCACAAAGGATGCGTGCAGGATCCATAGGAGGCCCGACGTTCTGGAACTTGCTGCTGGACTGCCGGAGAGTATCGAAAGAAGGGGGTACACTGTCAGGCCTTTGCTGACGACGTCGTCCTTGTCTTCACAGGCAAATCATCCGCCGAAGTGGAAGCACAGGCCAACCATATCCAACATGTATACGAGTGGGAATCAGCAACAAATTAAAATTTATTCCCACAAGACCAACGCAATGATAGTCACAAGAAAACTTAAATATGACCCACCAACCGTATATAAGCGAGCACCAATACAGATTGTGGAGGAAATAAAACTACTAGGAATACTCATAGATAGCAAACTTACCTTCAACAATCACGTGAAATATGTTTGTAGAAAAGCTATAAACCTGTATAAACCACTAGCACGATCGGCAAAAATCAGCTGGGGACTCAACTCTGAAATCGTCAGAACCATCTATGTAGCAGTCATAGAGCCCATCATAATGTACGCATCAAGCGCATGGGCTCCAGCCGCGGGAAAAATAACTGTGCAAAAATGCTTGAATACCGTCCAAAGGGGATTCGCGCACAAAAATATAAGTCATATCGCAGCCTCGCTAAACTCAACTTTAGCGCTCGCAGGAACTACTCCCTAGACATGAGAATTGAAGAAGCAGCCCAATTGTACGAAGCAAAACGCGGAAAACCACAAGAAATGCTCAGTGACTGAGAAGTTGAGTCTGAGTCTGTTTTCTCAAAGCCATGCACCAGCCAAGGAGATGGAAGGAATTTACATGTCTCGAGAATGTAGACGCAGAAACAGCAGAAAAACATCAAATAGAGGGCATGAGGATTTTCACAGATGGCAGCAAATTGAAGGAAGGTGGTGCTGCCTTGCCTGTTGGAAGGACAATAAAGAGATAAACTACAAAAATTCAAACTGGAATCGTATTGCACGGTCTTCCAAGCCGAATTGTACGCACTCCAACAGGCAACGGAAATTGCACTAAAACCACCGAAAACGCCACTGTGAATATCTTCAGCGATTCAAGATCGTCTTTAGAGCTGTTAAATCCAAACTGCTTCCATCCCATAGCGTTCGCTGTGAAGCAAAATTTAACGTCACTCAAAAACAGAGGAATAAATGTGCGTCTCTTTGGATACGAGCGCATGTCGGCGTAGAAGGAAACGAAAGGGCGGACCAGCTTGCAAAGGAAGCGGCAACGCTCAGTAAGGCAAAGGCAAGCTACGATAAATGCCAATATCATTTGTCAGACAAATCCGCCAAGCAAGCGTGATCAAATGGGACACACGCTACAAAAACAGCGAAACAGGAGCCACAACAAAAATGTTCTTCCCAACTATAGACGTAGCATACGCCGTAATCAGAAAAATAAAGTTGACACCTACCCTTGTGCAAATACTAACGGGACATGGAGGATTCGCGCAATATTTGCACAGATTCAAATGCAAGGAAAGCCCTCAATGTATCTGTGACCGGCTAAGAGGAATCGGTTTCATATACTGACCGAATGTCCGAATTTTGCGGTCTCGTTTTGAACTCGAGCAGCAGATACAAATGAAATTGAGTGTCGAATCCATTCCGAGCATAATAGCTAACAAAAAAACAAGAAGTGACTTTATAGATTACTGTAAAAATATAGCAACTAAGACTATACTAAGAAATAAAACTAGATGATAAATGTAAAATGTTACGTGATGCGTACTGTGAAACGCACAATGACATCAAAAAAAAACAAAAAGATAAAAACATAAAATGTAGAATAAGATAGACATAAGAAAATAATGTATTTATTATACCTCGAGGAATATAACCCAAATGCATTAAATGTAAAAGCTAATTATGATAAGACTTAAGTAGTAGAATATTGTAGAGTAAAACAACAAAACCCAGTATGTGTAAATATTGCATGCGATATTAAAACCGGCTGCAGGGCTCCCGAACTTAAAACCCGGAGCTCTGTACCACCTCCAAAAGATAAAGGACTAAATAAAGAATAAAAAAAGAGTCGTCGAAGTCCGAGTTGAGCCTAAAAAAGTCTCTGACCACCATGTCAGAGGAAAAGTGGCAAAACTTACAAAAAAAAAAAAAAAAAAAAAACCTAACCCCAGTCTCCTGCTGACCCTTGAGGCGTAAGCAGCAAAAATATATCTGCTCCGCGCTTAAAAATTCAAAATAATTAGTAAAACTTGACCGATCATCGTGAAACAAGTGCCAATTGTGGGCTACCGAGGCCGATGACAACATCTAAATCAATAGTGACAAGTGAAATTTTAGTGCTATTTCGTAGTGAAAACAGTTTTTACGAAAAATTTGCGTGTTTAACATGCAATAACTTCTCACTGGACCAATGGATTTGGAAGATCACTTCGCTCCTGTCATGGCATCTATGGACAGCATCACCATGATTTTTTGCGAAATTTTCGGATCAGCGCCGGCGCCACAGTAACCAAAAAAACACGTTCCACGTGGTTTTTGAGGTTATGTTGCCAGGAGAAGGAGACAAGCTACAGCCACTAAATTTGGACTGAAGGTACAACTGTGTTTTATAAACTCTATTCCGTCGGAAAAATATTTTTTCGTGCTCTACATTTCGAACTAAAAATATAAAGTGAAAAACTTGGATTTTTATAGCCAAAAAGTAAATCGATAACATATAATTTTAAAGAAGTTTCTGTTGCGCTCAAATAAGGAACACTGCTGCAAATTTTGATTTTAAAGAAAACATACCCTCCGGTGAAAAACTGAAAATTATTGAACTTTCCGTTATTTGAACTTTTGCTTAGAAAACATATTATTTTCAAAACTTTTTTAATACCACAAGTTAAAGATACATTTAAGAAAATTAATGGAAATTTTTATTTTTAAAAATTTATTTGATAGAGTTATTAAATTTAAATGTTTTTAGCCTTTAATTTTAAAATAACGAAAAATTATTATGTCATTAATAGTTTTTGAACCGCGTTCTCAATACCAAGCATGTTTTTAGCCCTACCCAAACCACCTGTCACCTCAATTTTAAAGTTTTGTCCGCCATCTTGTTTTTCACAATCTTTAGTAAAGTTTCTAAATTATTCTTTCACATTTGGTCTTGAGGACCCTGAGCACCAGCTAAGACGGAAAACACAGTAAAAAGTATTTTCACCTGAAACTTTCAGGACGGACACCCGAGTGGAGACGCACCCCATAGTCCAAACGCCAAGTTTCTACGACGTCTAGAACGGGCGCTACGTCACTTTCACGCCCGAGTTTGACAGTTGGGCGGCCATTTGATTCGCCAAAACGTCTGCCATTTCAAAACGGGTAGTCGTAGAAAGAAATTCTTTTGGTTTTGGGCAGTGGAAGGTCTTCATCGAGACAGTACACTCTCCTGAAAATCCAGAGCCTGAAAGTTTCAGGTCCTGAAAATCGCAAACAGGTCTTAAGCGATAGCCCTTGAAGGCCAAAAGTTAGAGCCATCTTAGAGCAAAATCGGCCCACTACGGCCTAAATGAGACCAAGAAACAAAATTAGAAACAATTGTTGTGTTTACAGTGAATTTTGCTTGGGTTCATTCCCAAACTACTGGAGCTAGAGACCCGAGAGAGGTCTCATTTGAAAGGGCCCAACAAGCTCTATCCAAATTTCATATCGACTTTGCTCCACATAGAGTCCAAAATTTTTATATCCGAAAAATTGTTTTTAGACTTAGGCCTTAAGACTTGGCAGAGCAATATATCTAGACTTAAATTTAACTTTTGTTTACATACAGAGCAAAAAATATTTTTAGTTATAAATATTTTTAGTTTCTTTATTTTAGTTTAATAAGAATTTTGACCAGTATTTCGCTTCTTTTGTCTAACTGTGGCATTTTACACTGTCACAAGTTTAAAATTCACACTTTTGTGATCTATATCAAGTTTGACGCATTCCTCTGACAATGTTTGCCAGAACCCGGTTAAGCCGGTCGACGTTAAGGAGAAAAACAAACTCCTCCAAAACCCAAACGCTTTCGACAAACGTCCGGCAAAGCATAGACAGACTGGAGGCAGAGAAAAATGGGCCCCAAAATTTGCCGACTCCAGTTACTAGCGGGTCGAGCAGCCAATCTCAGCCGAGGCGGGTACTTGTAAGCCGTGTTGCTGATGCCAGAGCAAACCTGACAAAAGCAAAAACCAGCCTCAACAACTCGGGCAACATACGCAAAGACCTGAAGGCAAGCGTCATCGAGGCTCTGGACAGATTATACCAAATAATCAAAGAGTCTGAAACCGAAATTCAAGAGTTGCGTCAGTCTGGATCTAAAGAGGAGCCAAAACAAAAAGTTCAGGTTGAACCGCAGACAACAAAACCCTTCGTGGAAAATTGTCCAATTGCGGAACAGCTGAAAGAGCATAACCGACTTCTTCTAGAGAATGGAAGAAAAATTGACGAGCTAAAGGAAAAGATAGAGGAACAACACCAACTCATAAGCAAGAAGACCTATGCAGAGGCAGCGACGGTCCCATCCACGCCACCATTCTCCGCAGAACGCCCTGCACTCCGTAGTCGTGACGTCTCAGGACGAAAACGACACGGGAGACCAGGTGCTGACGAAAGTTAGAGGCGGTTAATGCCAAAGACGGTGGATTACATGGAAAGGACCAGAAAGCAAAGGACCGTAAAATCATTATGAGTTGCAAAACGGACGAAGACAGACAGAAAATAAAGAATAAAATAGAAAGCGGGAAAAACCTAGTAGTCGAAGAGGTCAAGAACAAAACCCTCTCCTAAAGCTCGCTGGAGTATTCTCCTACAACAATGACGAGCAGGTCCTAACTGGTTTTAAGAATCAAAACCGAAACTTATTCCGCGATCTAAAGGAGAATGAGGACAGGGTCGAGATTAAATACTCTATGAAGGCTCGGAACCACACACCCGACATATAATACTCAGCACATCTCCGGCTGTATGGAAGCGAGCAGTCGAACTCGGCACAGTTCACAGATCTTCAACGTGTTCGAGTGTCGGACCAGTCACCGTTGGTGCAGTGTTCAAGATGTCTTGGATACGGTCACAACAAAGGTTCTGCGTAGAGCCTGCAGACCTATGTAGCCATTGTGGGAACCGCATCTTAGAGCACAATGCCCGGCATGGCTGGCGGGCAATGAACCATCATGTAGGAACTGCACGGTAGCAAATCTTGACAACGGTGGTCACAATGCTTTGGCTTTGAATGCCCCATACGTAAAACGCGACTATATAGCACGCATGTCCATAGCGTATTGCTGAGGGCACCCAAAGAAAACCACAGATATCAAATACTTCAGTGTAACCTCCAGCGCAAAAAACTGGCGACGGAAGAGTTGATGATGGAAGCAACAAAAGAAAAGCTACAGTTGCATTAATCCAGGAGCCATATGTAGGCGCATCCGAATACATGAAATCTATCGGAGCTAGAATCTTCCAAAATGCTGGCGAAGGCATAGTAAAGGCAGCAATAGCTATTTTTGATGCTGACCTAGACGTTATTACACCCAGAACTTACCACAAACAACATCGTAGTGGTAAGTGTTAGTACCAAGCATGGAAGATTACTTTCGTCTCTTATTATTTCGAACCAAACCAGCCCATAAACCTTACCTGGATCAACTTACAAAGATAGCCAAAACCATCACCAGAAGGCTAATTGTTGGAGGGGACGCTAATGCAAAGAGTACATGGTGGGGCAGTCCAGTCATTGACCACGAGGGCGACGAAATGGCGGGTACACTGCACGAGTTAGACCTACACATCCTCAACAGAGGCGACACGCCAACCTTTGATACCGTGCGTGGCGGCACAAGATTAACTAGTTTTGTTGACATAACGGCGTGTACTACCGATCTGCTGGACTTAGTGGACGACTGGAAAGTAGTCATAAATCTGACGAGCTCTGACCACAACGGGATAACCTTCAAAATAAAACTACAAAAGTCTACCGGGATGAGTGTAAAACGAACTACAAGAATTTTCAATACAAAAAAGGCTAACTGGGAAACATTCCGTGCAAAATTTAATGACCTTATTTTGAGTTACAAATTGACCCCCGAAGCCATCCAAAGCATTCAAACAATTGAACAATTAGATAATTGTTTAGAAAAATACAATAGAGCCATTACAGAGTCCTGCGAGACATCAATACCTATCAAAAAGAATGCTGAAACCCTCACTCTCCGTGGTGGACGGAGGAACTCGAAAGATGAGGCAAGAGGTCACCACAAGAAAACGCAGAATCAAGAACGCCGCCGCGAAAACAGGGTGTGGTGGACGCCTATGTAGCAGCCAAGGAAGACTACGAAACGAAGGCTAAAGAAGCACAAATAGGAAGTTGGAAAGAGTTTTGTAATAAACAAGACAAAGAAAGCGTATGGGAAGGGATTTACCGTGTGATAGGAAGGACAGCCAAGAGAGATGAAGACATACCACTGGAAGAAAACGGCATTACTCTCGATGCAAAAGGCTCGGTGGAACTGCTTGCAAAAACGTTCTACCCAGAAGATTTAGAGGAGCTCGACAACCAAACGCACCAACAAACCAGAAACCAGGCAACAATCGTAAATGTTCAACAGTCCGAAAACCTCAATGATCCTCCGTTTACAAAAACGGAATTGAGCACCGCATTGGACTCCTTCAATCCGAAGAAGGCACCTGGCTCTGACGGTTTCACCGCCGATATATGCAGTCACGCTATCAAAAATGATCCAACGCTGTTCCTGCTGATACTTAACAAGTGCCTAGAACTTCATTACTTCCCTGCCGTCTGGAAAGAGGCCACAGTTATAGTCCTGAGAAAACCGGGAAAGGAATCGTACGTTACCCCGAAATCATATCGACCCATAGGGCTGTTACCAGTGATGGGTAAAATTTACGAAAAAATGCTGGTTACTAGAATAAAACACCATATGCTCCCAAGACTAAACCCTAACCAGTTCGGATTCATGCCCCAGAAAAGCTGCGAAGATGCCTCTATAAGCTGATGCAACACATTTACTCAAAACTCAACGAGAAGAAAATCGTAACAGTAGTGTCGTTAGATATAGAGGGTGCATTTGACAGCGCATGGTGGCCTGCAATTAGAGTCCAACTGGCCTCAGGGAACTGTCCCATCAATTTAAGGAAGGTCATAGACAGCTACTTGAACCAAAGAAAGGTAACCGTACGATACAACGGCGAAACATTTACTAAATCCACCAATAAAGGATGCGTTCAGGGATCCATAGGCGGACCAATTCTGTGGAACGTACTACTGAACCCTCTACTGGATACCCTCGAGCCGAAGGACACTACGTGCAGGCGTTCGCTGATGATGTCGTCATGGTGTTTGATGGTCAAACTGCACAAAACGTGGAAAGACAGGCCAATGCCGCCTCGAAATTGTGGGTGGGGCGTCGAAAATAATAAATTCGCGCCCCATAAAACGAGTGCTATGGTGATTACGCGCAAGCTTAAATTCGACGCACCACGGCTGCGCATGGGCGGGGTCGACATTGGCATGTCAAAACAAATCAAGCTTCTGGGAGTCACAATAGATGAAAAGCACTTTTAACACGCACGTGACAAATGTTTGCAAAAAGCAATAAACGTCTTCAAACAGCTCAAGAGCTGCCAAGGTGAGCTGGGGTTTACCCAGAAGTTATTCGCATCTACACGGCAACTGTCGAGCCCATTATTCTTTACGCGGCGAGCGCCTGGGCGCCAGCCGAAAAACTAGGAGTGCAGAGACAACTCGGAGCAGTACAGCGAGGTTCGCCCAAAAATGTGCAAGGCATATCGCACGGTCTCCTGTACTCAGCGCTGGCCCTGGCGGGAGTGCTCCCACTTGATCTTCGCGTGCGGAGGCTGCCTCCTGTACAGGATTAAGAGGGTGCGTCCTTGCCGGAGCTGGGAGACAGGCAGATCGAACAATTAACATCAGCTCTAGAAGCGCCACATCCAGCAACTCTCACAAATCTAGAGCTCACGTGTCTCAAAGATGATGTGGCGGCAAACAGTAGCTGTGCAGTTAAGATCTTTACTGACGGCAGCAAGATCGGCGGAAAGGTTGGCGCAGCACTTTCCATGTGGGAGGGTGATGCGGAAACGAAAACCGTAAAGCTATGCCTGCCGTCATACTGCACGGTCTACCAAGCCGAACTGCTTGCCATCTGCGAGGCAACGAGGCGTATAAGCAAGCAAAAGAGTCCACGTTCGGAATATATAGCGACTCAATGGCGGCTTTACAAACAATTACGAATCTCGGCTCTCTCCACCCATTAGCTGTGGAAACTCGCGAGATCATCACAGACTTATCTCGTCAGAACAAAATAGTAAATTTGTACTGGATAAAAGCACATGCCGGGTTGGAGGGAAACGAAAGGGCTGACCAACTCGCCAAAGAAGCCGCCTCCGCTTCAAGTAAAAGGAAACCGGACTACGATTTGTTTCCCATCTCATTCGCCAAGCGGTTGCTCCGGCAGGAGTCGATACATAAATGGAATGAGAGATACAAATCTGGTGAAGTAGCTGGTACCACCAAGTTATTTTTTCCGGACGTGACAGCAGCCTACAGTATAGTTAGAAAGTTTGAACCGACAAGTCTCAGCACCCAGCTTCTAACCGGTCATGGAGGGTTCTCGGAATACTTATGTCGCTTTAAGTGTAAAGAGAGCCCTTCCTGTATCTGTGACCCAAGCAAACAAGAAACAGTACCCCATATTATTCTGGAATGCCCAGTGTTCGGAAGTGAAAGATTTGATATAGAAATACAACTAGAAACAAGATTAACAACAGAAAGTGTAAAATGCGTAATGCTGGACAAAAGAAGAACAAGATTCTTAAACTATTGCCTAGCAATAGTGAAAAAAGTTGTAAATAGAAATAAGTAATAAAACATATGATGCCTGTATATTGTTGAATATACTGTACATCATAAATAAAAATATAAAATAGTATGAAATTTATAATAAGAAATAAGCGTAGTTTAATATCAAAGTACTGTATATTGATTAAACATTAAATAAGAACTAAGATTAGCTGTTAAGGAACTGTGGTAGTATTTAAGCATTAAAATGTACTAAATCTTTTGTTAAAATAAACTCATACCCTATTCCTGTCCGCTAGAAAATAGAATGCATGCCTAATATATTATAAGACTTGTGCGGGGCTCCCGTACGAAAATCCGGAGCCCCGTACCCCCAAAAACCGATAAAGGACTAGTAAAAAATTAAAACTGTGTCGTCGAAGTCCGTGTTTAGCTCACAAAAGGCTCTGATCCCCATGTCAGAGGAATGTAGCAAAACATACAATTAAAAAAAAAAAAAAACCTAAAAACCTAACCTAACCTAACCTAACCTAACCTAACCTAACCTAACCTAACCTAACCTAACCTATCCTAACCTAACTAACCTAACCTAACCTAACCTAACCTAACCTAACCTAACCTAACCTAACCTAACCTAACCTAACCTAACCTAACCTAACCTAACCTAACCTAACCCAACCTAACCTAACCTAACCTAACCTAACCTAACCTAACCTAACCTAACCTAACCTAACCTAACCTAACCTAACCTAACCTAACCTAACCTAACCTAACCTAACCTAACCTAACCTAACCTAACCTAACCTAACCTAACCTAACCTAACCAGTTGCGCTCTCACCGCGGTCGAGTTAGCATCTAAACCAAAGTTGCTCCGCAGCAAAAAATTCGAAAAAATACGAAAAAGTGATCTGATTTTGATAAATCTTATATCAGTTTATAGGTGAAAGTGTGACAAACATTAAATCAACCGGATTGCAGTGCAAAGGTGTGATTTTACTGAAAAACCTGAAATTTGAAGAAAAAGTGCCATATTTTTCACTTTAAATTGCAAACGCTGCAAAATCTAGCGCGGTACCCCCTATTTTTTATCATACGAGCAGGAGGGCCTCAACTGCCCCCATCTTTTGACACCTTCAAATCCAGCCGGACGCCATGGCTTCCGAAGATATTCAACATTTTCCGAAAAATCCACGTGGTTTTTCTAACCTCTGAAACCGGAAGCAATGGATGCAAGCAGCTGAAAATTTGCAAGGACTTACCTGACGACCACAGAAGACACTTACAGCAAGTAAAAAATTTTTATCAATTACCAAAACTTTTTAAAAATTAATAACATTTTCGAACTTTGAAGTATAACTGAAGGAAGTGCTTTGAAAATTTTGGTTTTCTTGAACTGCTATCTTGTGCGCGCTTAAGTGAAGAACGTTTTCTGAACAATCAAAAATTTTTTTATTATAAATTTGAGGAAACTACAATTAATTTAGTAAAAAATTTTTTATTTAAAAATAATTACTTGTTCCAAACATTAATTTAAAAATGCTTTTTTGTGTTATATTTGTATTGTTTTTATTTTTATTGTGCAAATTTTTTCTGATTTTTATCTCTTGTGGTTCACGAGTAATCGATTTTTAACTGTTTTTTGCATATAATTAAGAACTTAATAAAAATAATTCATTTCCGACCACGTAATTGACCTTATTACACCTATTTGACCTGGACATAGCCCAAATCCCGGGCCTCTAACGTTTATATTGGCCGGGTTGCAAAATTTCCGCCATTTTGTTTTTTGTTTTAAAAAATAGAAACCGCGATATTTCGGGAACCACAACAGTTAGAATAAAACTACTGCCACTTCTGAGCAGAGCGCAACAGTATCTTTGACACCATTCAGGTTTCAGGCGTTTTCAGGCCCTGAAACTTTTTAACCCTGAAAATATATTCAGAAGACGCAGTAAGTCAGGGCGAATCCCCTGACACCACGCACGTGTCTCTACGACAAGCGGTCCCGGCGTAATCCACCCTTAAAGTCAGGTTTTGACAGCTCGGCGGCCATTTTGGATTTTTTCAAGTGGCCGCAATTCCGCAGCCGTTGGTCCTAGAGATTCGAGCTTTGGGATTTGGACTGACATCAACTTAATTAACCTGTCACCCAACTTTCAGGCCATTACGAGCCAAAAAGTTTCAGGCCCCTGAAAAAGGCTTGGACGAAAAGTTTAGGCCAAACGAAGGCAAACAGTTCAAACGCCGTCTCTCTGCGGCCTCTGGAAGAGCCGCAATCGCAGGTCAAAGTTTGACCTTGACAGCGCGGACGCCATTTTGGAAATCTTCATACCCTTGCCATTTCTCAACCAAGGGTCGTAGAGCGAAACGGAAAAAACTCTACACACCATCTTGGCCTGGGCTACAAGCTTCTCAAACTTTCAGTCGTTTTCAGGAGCTGAAATTTTTTCAGCCTGAAACCATAGGCAGATTGTGGGCCTTTACAAGCTCTTTTAAACGAGCCCACGCACGTGGGTTTTGGTCTGGTGGTTCCGGCGCAATCCCATTTTAACCCCGCCTGGCGGCCATCTTGGATTTTTAACCAAAACTGTAACCGGCCATAGCGCAGGAACCATTTGGCCTAGAGCGCCGTGCTTGGTGTCTTTAGAAAGGGCTTTACAAAAGCTATTCATTAAGGCTACTTCTGTAGCTCTACATAGAGCCGTTCACAAAAGTCATCATAACTCTCCAACCAATTAGGTTGGAGGAAAAATCTTTTCGACATTTGCTTTGTTTTATTCTGACTTTGGCAGTGCCAATACTAATTTACGATTCGACTTAATAAGACGGCTCTACATAGAGCACTTATTAGTTTAATTATTATTTTAAGACTGCTTAGATTTAAGTAAAATTAATATCTTCTTTCTATTACTGACCAAATTGAAATATTTTTATAATATATACACGTTATTAACCGGTCCCTATTGACCAACCTTATAATCTTATCCCTCAATTGAGTGATAATGTTTGGCTTCCATACACCAAACGTCAAAAAGGCCCCAAAAATGACTGAAGCTGGAGAATCTCTCTCTCCAAATCTGATAGAGCTTGAGGAGCAGACAAGTGAGGCAACCACCTCTGAGCTTAACTCGACCAAAGTCCTCAACGTGCGGCAAAGCATAGAAGGCTGGGAGACAGGAAAACGGGAGAGTGTTTCACGCATCACTCCCTCGCAAAAAACTCCTCCACAGAAAGTCAGCACCCAAGTACCGAAAGGTAAAGATACAGCTAGAATAGTGGAGGCTAGAGTTTGTCTCAAAAAAGCCAAAACTCTCCTAGGACTGGGGAAAAATATAAGAAGCGATATAAAAGAAGGTACCATACAAGCATTAGACCGACTATTTCAGATAGTAAAGGAAGCTGAACATTCTAATACTTCCGAACAGACAAAGGAAAGCCAAAACTTAGCCAAGGTAAACAAAGCTCCAAAGAAAAACGATAAAAATGAAAACGATGCAGAACAAAGGAACTCGCATGAATACAAAAGACAGGATCAAGAGATTCTTAACAAAATGGAGGAACACACCAAAATGCTCAAAGAAAATAGCGAGAAAATTGAGAAACTAAAGGAAACAATAGAAAAACAAATCCAAGTCCAAGAAAAAATGTCCTACGCAGAAGTTGTTACAAAGAAAACGAAGAAATACGATTTTGAACAAGAAGCACTGCACTCAGTTGTTATAACATCCAAGAACGAAACAGAGACCTCGGAGGAAATCCTTGAGAGCGTAAGAGGAGCAGTAAATGCGAAAGAAGAAGGAATCAAACTGGACAAAGTAAGAAAAGCTAAGGACAGAAAGGTAATTATAGGATGCAGAACAATAGAAGAGAGAAATAGAGTGAAGACTAAACTTAAAACGGCACAACACTTAAACGTTGAGGAAATTGCAAATAAAGACCCATTGCTGATTATAAGACATGTCTTTAATTATAACAGCGATGACCAAGTACTGAAGGCTCTAAAAACTCAAAACGGGAAACTGTTCGAAAACCTCGATAAAAAAGATGAGAGAGTAGAAATAAAATACCGAAAGAAGACACGTAACCCGCATCAATCCCACATCGTCATAAAAACATCCCCAGCACTATGGAACCGCATGCTAGAAATGGAAAAAATCCACATCGACATACAAAGATTACGAGTAGAAGACCAATCGCCATTGGTTCAATGCTCGCTCTGTCTAGCATATGGGCATACAAAGAGCTTCTGCAGCGAAAAAACAGAAAAATGTAGTCACTGTGGGGGCCCGCATTTAAAGTCAGAATGCGCGGACTGGCTTGCAGGTGAACAACCCTCGTGCTGCAACTGTATTAAAGCTGAATTGAACAGCATCCAGCATAATGCCTTCAGCCAGGACTGTGTTATACGACGAAAAGCGGAAGCATTGGCGAGAGCAAATGTAGCATATTGCTAAGGGCAGCCCCGGCAGAAAAACAGCAACAAACCATAGAACAGTAAACACCCAAAAACCCTACCTAGTGACTCAGGCAAACCTTCAAAGAAAACAACTCGCAACAAATGAACTAATGATGGCAGCCAGTCGTAGAAAAATAGCATTTGCCTTAATACAGGAACCCTATGTAGGTAATATAAAAAGGATGAAGGATTATGGGGGAGCGAGGATCTTCCAGAACAACCCACAAGATGGAAGCACCGTCAAAGCTGCCATAGCTGTATTTGATAAGGACCTAGATGTCATACAGTTCCCGCATCTCACCACGAACAATATAGTCGTGGTGGACATTCAGACGAGTGAGTGGAGGATCACTGCTGTCTCATACTACTTCGAACCTGACAAACCGCTAGGACCATACTTAGAACATCTTAAAACCATTAAACATAAACTCCAACAAGAGAGATTTTTAATGGGAGGTGACGCAAATGCGAAGAGCGCTTGGTGGGGTAGCACTAGACCAGACCAAAGGGGAGACGAAATGGCGGGAACGCTCGAAGAAATGGATCTGCAGGTACTCAATGTAGGAAACACTCCCACTTTTGATACCGTACGGGAAATAAGACATTTACCAGCCATGTCGATGTAACAGCTTGCTCTAACAATATCTTTGAGCTAGTAGACGACTGGAAAGTGGAAGAAGGAATGACGAGTTCGGACCACAATGGAATAGTTTTCAAAATTAGATTAGTAAGAGCAAAAGGAACAAGCATACAAAGAACAACCCGGAAATTTAACACAAAGAAGGCAAACTGGAACCAATTCCACAATAAATTAGAGCAACTAAAAGAAGAAAATAATATAACCTTACAGAAAACAAACCAAATACAAAGCACCATAGAACTAGAGGAATTTATACACAAATACACAGACAAAATAACTGAATCAGCCCAACAAACAATCCCAAAAAAGAAAACTAAAGAACAGCTTAAATTACCATGGATGACAGAAGAACTCGAAAAACTAAAAAAGGAAGTCGCTACCAAAAAACGCAGGATCAGATGTGCAGCACCCATACGAAAAGCGAAGGTGGTTGAGGAGTACCTGCAAATAAAGGAACAGTATGAACTAGAGGCCAAAGAAAAACAGATTGATAGCTGGAAGGATTTTTGCAGGAAACAGGACCGGGAAGGGGTTTGGGAGGGGATCTATCGAGTAATTTCAAGAACTGCCAAAAGGCAAGAAGACCTGCCACTGGTGAAAAACGGCTGCGAGCTGAGTCCAAAGGAATCAGCCAAACTAATGGCAGAAACGTTCTATCCGGAGGACTCAGCAACAGACGACAACGAACACCACCGTCAAACAAGAACTGCAGCCAAAAACTTAACAGCAGAAACGAACTCCCCCGGAAATAAGGATGACCCCCCTTTCACCCTAGAAGAACTCCAGGAAGCCACAAATAGTTTCAACCCAAAAAAGGCCCCAGGATCCGACGGCTTTACGGCCGACATATGCAAGCAGGTTATCTCGCGTGACCCCGACTTGTTCCTGGCGATAGTCAACAAATGCCTACAGCTTGGCTTCTTCCCCATCATCTGGAAGGAGGCAACTGTAGTGGTGTTAAGAAACCGGCAAAAGACAATTACAGCGATCCAAAATCGTACCGACCCATAGGCCTGCTTCCTGTTCTGGGGAAAATCCTCGAAAAAATGGTCGTTAATCGACTTAAATGGCATTTGCTCCCTGGTATTAGTACACACCAATATGGCTTTATGCCGCAGAGGAGCACCGAAGACTCCCTCTATGACTTGACCCAATATATACGTAATAACATAGACAATAAAAACTTGTAACAATGGTGTCCTTAGACATAGAGGGCCTTCGATAGCGCATGGTGGCCGGCCATTGTGGTACGATTGGCCGAAGAGAAATGCCCAGAAAATATAAGAAGGATAATCCAAAGCTATCTCCAGGACCGAAAAGTTAGCCTCAGATACGCCGGGGAAGAGTACACAAGAAGCACAAATAAAGGCTGTGTCCAGGGGTCAATCGGAGGACCGATCCTCTGGAATCTGCTCCTGGACCCATTATTGAAAGGACTGGAGCGGGAAGGCTATTACCATCAGGCTTTTGCGGATGATGTCGTCTTGGTATTTGAGGGGGAAACTGCACTTGACATTGAAAGACAGGCAAACACCGCACTCGCCTATGTCCAAAAGTGGGGCATACAAAACAAGTTGCGTTTCGCCCCCCACAAAACTAAAGCCATGACCATGACGAAAAAGCTCAAATACGACCTACCACGACTGAGCATGGGCGGAGTGGAAATCAGCATGTCAAACGAAATAAAAATTTTGGGATTGACTATTGACCAAAAGCTAACATTCAACAGTCACGTGGCAAATGTATGCGCAAAAGCCCTGAATATTTACAAACAGCTCTCTAAAGCAGCTAGAGTCAGCTGGGGGCTACACCCAGAAGTCATCCGCATTATATACACAGCTACAGTGGAACCAGTAATAATGTATGCAGCTAGTGCATGGGCCCCCGCAACCAAGAAATTAGGAGTGCAAAAACAGTTGGGTGCGGTCCAGCGAGGTTTTGCACAAAAACTTACAAAATCTCACCGCACGGTCTCACTAAACTCGGCCCTGGTGCTGGCGGGAATACTACCCCTTGACTTAAGAATACAGGAGGCAGCCAGTCTATATGAGGCCAAAAGAGGAACACCTCAGCCAGAGCTAGGAGATAGAGACGTGGAAAAAATGGTTTCTTTTAAGGAGGCACCGCATCCAGCCGAAAATCTCAAGCTAGAATTTGAGTGCCTCACAAGTGAAGAAGATATAGAAAACCACAACGACCAGGACGTCAGAATATATACCGATGGTAGCAAGATTGGAGGCAAAGTCGGCGCAGCACTGTCTCTGTGGGACGGTGAGGCGGAGACTAAAACCAGAAAGCTCAAATTGTCTCCACATTGCACAGTATATCAGGCTGAACTCCTGGCCATTTGCATCGCAACTAGAGAAATTCTAAAGCGTAAAGAAACTAGCTACGGTATCTACAGCGATTCACGATCAGCACTACAGACACTCATAAACCCTGCAAGCCGACATCCATTAGCAACTGAAGCACGGCAAAACCTAAAAACATGTAGGTTCCAGGACAAAGTGGTATCTTTGTTCTGGATCAAAGCTCACGCAGGACTAGAAGGAAATGAGCGAGCAGATGTGCTGGCAAAGGACGCAGCCCAAAACAGCAAGAAAAAACCAGACTATGACCTGTGCCCGGTGTCCTTTATAAAGCGACAGATTCGCATGGGATCACTGGACACATGGAATCAGCGCTACAAAACGGAAGAAACAGCATCGGTCACAAAAATGTTCTTCCCAGATGCTATCAGGGCATACACCGTAGCAAGAAAACTGAAAACCGAAAGTGTAATTACACAAATACTCACAGGGCACGGTGGGTTCTCCGAATACTTACATCGCTTTAAGTTAAAGGGGGACCCATCGTGCATCTGTGAACCAGGAAAAGAAGAAACGGTCGCGCACATCATCTTTGAGTGTCCTGTCTTCTCAAAGCAAAGGTATGATGTAGAGCAAACCATAGAAAGAAAACTAAAAATGACTGAGGTGCATGAAATTATCGCGGATAAAAGAATAAGGTCGAAATTTTTAAAATACTGCATCAACATAGCTAAAACAGTAATAGAA
The DNA here is from genome assembly GCA_024500475.1 of Phthorimaea operculella. Lineage (NCBI taxonomy): Eukaryota > Metazoa > Arthropoda > Insecta > Lepidoptera > Gelechiidae > Phthorimaea > Phthorimaea operculella. The sequence goes on along the minus strand of JANFCV010000382.1, from coordinate 152,171 downwards.
AGAAACAAGTAAATAAGAATGTATGGAATATATATTGATAAATATATACCGCCAGCATTAAAATAAAAGGCAAAATAAAAATGTAATGGTAAGAAATAAGTAATAATAAGCGAGCAAAATGCACATGTTACAAGTTAAATGGTGATGGGTAAATATAATTATAAAATAAGAGTATAACTATACATAGAAAGTAAAAAAGTCGTAAAGATCATTAATTTGTATTAGATTGTTTTTCATAGATGAAAACAAAAGGCAAAATAAAAATGTAATAATAGAAATAAGTAGCAATAAGTAACCAAAATATACATGTTAAAAATAAAATGGTAAAGGGTAAACATAAACACAAAATGGGAGTATAACTATAACATAGAAAGTAAGAAAACTCGTAAAGATCATAAATTTGTATAAGATTATTTTCATGGACATTGTAAACATAAATTGTAATAAGAAGAAAAACTGTAAATAAAGTCTCTGATCCTGTCAGAGGGATAAGAAATGCCAGATAAGTTTTAGTCAGTAAGAGTCTGACACTCCTGAGTCCTCCATTCTCAGGGTCCTATGCAGGATTTTCCTTGTCTGGCAAAAAAAAAAAAACCTAACCTAACCTAACCTAACCTAGCCTAGCCTAACCTAACCTAACCTAGCCTAGCCTAACCTAACCTAACCTAGCCTAACCTAACCTAACCTAGCCTAGCCTAGCCTAGCCTAGCCTAACCTAACCTAGCCTAGCCTAGCCTAGCCTAGCCTAGCCTAACCTAGCCTAGCCAAGCCTAACCTAGCCTAGCCTAACCTAACCTAGCCTAGCCTAACCTAGCCTAGCCTAACCTAACCTAACCTAACCTAACCTAACCTAACCCAGTTGCGTCCCTCCCTCCGTCGCGACCGGATCAGTTTTACAAGTGCTCCGCACTTAAAAATTCGATAAAATAGGAAAAAGTCGTCCGATTTTCGATTGTGATATACCAAAATTTGCGCAAAGGCGTTCCGCGTGTGAATGTGTATGAGTGACATACGAGGATTTCAGTGCGAGTGAGTTGGACACCGAAAAACCACTTTCAAGGTCAGATTACCATTTGCTAAAAACTTTAAACGCGTGCGCTGCGATTTTAAGATTGAGAACATATATTTTTTATTATAAATTTTTCATCCTCAAGTGAACGCGCATTTTTGGAAATTTTTTGGGATTTTTTACGTTTGCAATTAGCGAGATATTGCTAAAAAAACAACTTTGACCTTTGGCTCACTATCAAGAAGGAGGTGCGTCCGGCTGTTTTTTGAGGTACCGGCGGCAAGATATTATCCTATCAAAAAATCAAGAAGTATTTTTTTCATTTTTGGACTTAAAGAAAAATTTTGGCAGACTGTCAAAGTTTTCATTTTTGGAGCCCTGGAACTCCGGCATCTGGTGGAATTTGAAAGATTTGAAAAGATTGACTGTTGCGCGCTAACCTACAGACTTTATGTTATTTATTTCATAATTTTGTGCTTTTTAATTACCGAGATATAGCTGAAAACCTATATTTTCATGATTTTCAGCCATATCTACCAAAAGCGTTGATAATTTTCAAAAATTTGTGTTTTATGTCGTGTGCCCTTGTTTTGTTGTAATTGTCATATTTTTTTCAAAATTTTCAGGCGTAAGGTTACTGAGTAATCGATTTTTTAATGTTTATTGTTATTAATTCGGAAAATACAAGTCCTAAAATTATTTTGACTCTGTTAATGAGTTGTTTACCACTTTTTGGTCTAGATTAACCCCAAACACCGGGGTTCTAACGTTTATAACAACGATTTTGACATTTCCGTACATTTTTTAAAATTTGGTACTAAATTTGAAATCCCGATTGCTCGGTTACCGGAAGTCTTAGAGATTTTTGGTTTTCAATATTGTTCATCACGACACCTATTTTTAAAGATTTTTCAAGTTTCAGGCATTTTCAGAGCCTGAAACTTTTTTACCCTGAAAGCCGCCTCAATCGAATCGGGTGGTCGAGCCGAGCCACCAGATACCCATATTGTGTCATTCGGACCAGTAGTCTCGGCGCAATCGTCGCCCAAAGTCATCATCTGACAGCTCGGCGGCCATCTTGTTTTACTTGGGGCTGCTGCAATTCTGGAACCTTATGTCCCAGAAACCTGAAATTTTGTATTTAGGCTTTGTTTATTGTTATCTACCCATCCTGTAACTTTCAGCTGTTTCTGACGCTGAAATTTACGGGCTCCTGAAAATCATTTCAGGGGCTAGAACTGCAAAAAATATCCGAAAACAACCCAAACACCAGGGTTCTCCGACCACGGGAACCGGCGCTACAGGCCCCCAAACACACGGTTTGACATTTCGGGCGGCCATTTTGAATTTCTTTAAACAGCCATAGCGCCCGAACCAGACGTCGTAGAGACCTGGGGTTGGCACCATTGTTTTTGGTTAGTCATCTTCTTCTGAAGCGCATAGGTCAATTCTCTTTAGGACCATTTTCGGAAACTGAAATTTTCAGGTGCTGAAATCCAACCAAATTAAGTTTAACAATTAGGCCCTCCCTTCAGCTAAAATTCAAGACCAATATCATAAAAATCGGTCAACCGGTTCCGGAATAGCAGTCAGTTGTACATTTTCGGCGGCCATCTTGTTTAATGTACGGATATGTACGGACGGGCATAGCGCCGGAACCATAAGGGCTAGCAAACCGAGAGAGGTGTCATTTTAAAGGGCTTGCTGCGTTCTTTCTGAATATTGCTTTAAATTAGCTCTACCTAGAGCCATTAATAAGGGGCCTTTATCTCTGTATGTGTTTGAGATAACCGAAAAATTTTTTCGCTGCTGTAATTTGGGAGTCATTTTTGTGCGATCCATCAGAGCAGATAACCAGAATGTCAACAGCAAGCTCCACGTCAGCCAGCAGCAGAGGAGGGAAGTTGGGGAAAAATGTGGCTGGCCCTAAGGCCAAAAACAAACCTCAATCCAACAAGCCTCAAGCACAAACGGCTAAACCCAAAGCAAAACAACAAGCACAAAGGAAGCCGGAGAGCAACCCCACACCAGGAATAATTACACCAGTCAAACCTAGCGAACCTAGTCCTATCACTGAAATAGTAAACATGGAGCTATCAAAGACTGAGCACCAACGTAATGATGTCGAAGGGGAAAATAACCATCGCATCGCATCAGAGCATGGAGAGGTGTCCAACATAGCCCAGACGGAACCGGGCTGCTCAATTAATTATGACTTGGGCCTCCCCGACCCTCTACCGACCACGCTACTCACCTCGACACCATTCCCTAGAAACCCGGAGACCACAGACGGACAGGAGCTGCCACTTCCCTTGACGGATAATGGTGACAATGAGTTGGGTTCTATTTTGGCTGAAGACTCTATCTCTTCCCAGGACGGAATGGCAAAGAACAAGGAGGAAACAACAGCGAAACCTCTAAGGCGAGACTCTCTCCTTCGAATAAGAACTCAAATCAAACAGGCCAAAGCTGTAGAAGCGGCTGGGGCTGTTGCAGAGATGAGTGATGATGACGAGGCTCAAGGAAATGAAACAGCGTCAAACAACTCGGGCGCCGCCCACTTTTCGGACTGCTCAACTCGTACAGTAGCGGGTAACCGCATGATCCTGAGTGAATTCCCCTCGGAATGCTAATCGTATACTCCAGGAAGCCAAGGAGAAACTAGAAGCATCCGGGAACCTAAGAAAGGACATAAGAGAGGCAACGGTTTCAGCTCTGCATACATTGTACGAAATGATCCTTCGTCTGGCTGACTCTCGGGCACACCATATAATAGAATATCAGAGGTTAAAGCAGGAGGTGGCAACCGCTACTGGAAGGTTAGCTCAAAATCACTCCCGAGCCTTACAAAAGAATTTGGACAACATAAGCGAGCTGAAAACTGAGATCAGCGCTCTCAAAAAGGACCAGAACGAAAACCAGGAGGCAATTAGAGCCATAATAACTAGAGATCTCTGCAATCCGCTAAACGAATTAAGGAAGCGAGCAGTCGACACTGGAGTAGCTGTAAACTCGATGTCCTCATACCTGCACGACTGGAAAACCACATCCGCATCAGCGTCAGGGACAGCCCTCGTGCAAAGAAAACCTCAGGATGGTATTCAGGCACCTGTGGAGGAGGGCTTACTCCTGGAGCTGCGTGCTATTCACCAAGACATTGCTCGGCAGAGCGATCCATCCAAAACAGCACATATTCGCAGAAGATTATGGAAGCGCCATGCCTTGACCTGGAAGGAATAAGGGAGACTATCCAAGAGGTCCTCGTCACCACACCAATTACGACTATAGCTCCAAACTTACAGCCGATTATTGAAGACTGCAGAGCCCACAATGATAACCTAAATAAAATGGGAATGCGCCTGGGCGACTTAATCCAAAAAGAAGCGCAAATTTTACACATAACAAATTCAGCGAGTATAGATGCTCTTAAGACCGGCATTGAAACGCTGAAAGAAACCATTGTTCAGGTAAATGGACCTACACGAACGGCCATAGAAGAAATGCGAAGGGAGCTTCTGGAAGGAGGCGTACAGCATGACACTTTAAATGGCGAGGAACGATCACTGGACCCAAAGAACAGTACTAAAGAACCACGAACAAACCCACTCAGACAGGAACATCACGAGAAGGAGAAATCTGAGCCTCCACTAGTCAAAGCAAGGCATGACAACCACACACGTTCGTTTGCTGAAGTACTGAACAGACCAAGATATCCTTTGATTATAGAGTCTGCCGACCCGAGACACACAAGCAACGACGTTGTCCAAAAGATAAAAGACAAAATCGACGTAGTCCAACTGGGTGTCGGAGTGAACGGTTTACGCAAAATGCGACACCAAAAGGTACTCATCACCTGTGACACAGACAACGATCGAGGTATTCTTGGTGAAGCAATAAAGAACGCTGGAGAAAAGCTCACCGTCACTCAGCCGGCCACAAAAAAATCCTCTGATAAGGCTCCAGGGAGTTGCTCAAGACCTTAATGACAAAAGGATCGAAGAGGCAGTTCTGAAACAGAATGACAGAATAGTAAAAGGAGTAAACCCAGAAGAAAGAAGTGTGAAGGTGGTACGAAGAATTAAAGGTCGAATCCAAAACTTAAATAATGTCATAATAGAGGTGAGTCCAGCTCTTTGGAACAAACTTAGGGACCAGAAATTAAGAATTGGGTACCAAATCGTAACCGCAATCGACCAGTCACCAATTCTCCAGTGCTATAGGTGCCTCGAATTTGGACACAAGGCCCGAGACTGCCAAAGCAAAGGAGTCTGCTGTGGCTACTGCACTGAGGAACACGACACGCGGCAGTGCCGCAACAGAAACAGTGCACCTCTGTGCATTAACTGTAGCGAAGGCAACAGACGCCATCCAGCGTACTCACCTGAATGCCCTGTGTGGCAAAAATGGGACAGAGTGGCAAGAACAACAGTTAACTACTGTTAGACGAGGTTGACTCTAGTATCCACACAGTTAGTCAAAACAAAAAACCAAATGAGGATGAATCAACAACAAAGTACAAATACAAAATAGGTCAAATAAATCTGGGACGGGGATTCGCAGCAATGAAAGAGTGCCTAAACGAAGCAGTGAAACAAAAATACTCACTTCTACTCATACAAGAACCATACGTTGGATCGAAAGCACATGTCACCATTGGAAGCAACTTCAGGGTAATACAAAGGATCACTCAGAACACCAGTAAACCGGTACGAGCGGCCATAGTCCTAATCGATCCAAACATACAGGTGATCGATAACCCGGACTTGGTTAGTGAAGATATCGTGGGGACAACTATTAAAATCGGAGAGCGAAAGATAGGCATATTAAATATGTACCTTCATGGTGAGGCAGACATACACGTCGACCTGCATAAGATACGCGATATCATCCAAAAACTCAACACAACCGATACTATTATAGCCGGTGACGTAAACGCAAAAAGCTTTTGGTGGGGTAGTGACATAGAGGATAAACGAGGTATAGAACTTGCAGAAACACTGGCAGAACTAGACCTCAACGTCCTAAATGAAGGGAACACACCTACTTTCAGAACACTCAGACAAGGCATATGGTGCACAAGCATAGTGGATGTCACGGCATGCTCTACAAGTATACTCGATAAAATACATACATGGAGAGTTAGTGAGGAACTTTGTACACTCTCAGATCACAATGGCTTGGAGTTTACTTTGGAATTTAACTCAGAAAAGCTAAACATAACCAAAACAACAACAAGGCGATTTAACACGGCAAAGGCTGATTGGGCACTATTCTCCCAAAACCTAAAAGAAGAGCTGCGGGGAAGGCAGATCACTGAGGACCATATAGCTAGCATAAATATCAACGAGGATATAGAAAACGTAGTCAAGGAATATACGCAGGCAATCAGCACAGCCTGTGAAAAAAGCATTCCTAGCATACCTAGTACGACTAAAACTCAGGACAAAGGTCTCTGGTGGACTCCAGAACTAATTGCAAAGAAAAAAGAGGTAATCAGAATCAGAAAGCGAATCCGCAAAGCAAATCCGAGAAGGAAGAAATTCGTAATAGAAGAATACAATGCAGCAAAGGTGGACTTCAAAACTAGCATTGAAAAAGCGATCACACAAAGCTGGATAGACTTTTCTTCAAGGCAAGAAAGAGAAAATGTTTGGCAATGCTCATACCGGATTATAAAACACTGCTCGAGGAAGAGTCATGACCAACTACTCCGATCAAACGAAACTGGAGGCATGTTAACGCCGGAGGATTCTGCAAAATTACTGGCGGATACGTTCTACCCCGAGGACACAGAAGTCACTGACTCGCAGGAACAGAAAGAAATAAGAGAAGAATATCTCAACATAATACACAGCCTAAATCAGGCAGACAACTTGCCTAAAGAGTTTATACCTTTCACCGAACAGGAGGTAGGCCAAATATTCTGCAGAATGAATCCAAAAAAAGCCCCAGGGGGTGATGGATTAACGTCGGATATCTGCCAAAGGGCCTATAATGTGGACAAAGCTATCTTTCTAGCCATTTATAATAAGTGTTTCGGAGCAGGTTATTTTCCCGACATATGGAAGAAAGCAGTCATTAAAGTAATACCGAAACCCGGGAAAGATGACTACGCAAAACCAAAGTCATACCGCCCTATTGGACTTCTACCAGTCCTAGGGAAGATACTTGAGAAATTATTTGTAAATAGGCTTCAATGGCAGCTGGGAAGTGAAAACAAACTGACTGGTCTGCAATATGGATTTACACCTCAGCGCAGCACGGAAGACGCCTTATATGATGCAATGACCATCGTATACCGCGGTCTCTCTAGTAAGAAAATTGTCGTTATAGTATCCCTTGACATAGAGGGAGCATTTGACAATGCCTGGTGGCCAGTCATCGTTCGTGAGCTTCAGGACAAACAAATCGATAGATCGATACTAAAACTGATTACCAGCTATTTGTCGAACCGAGAGATACAGCTGAACTACGCGGGAGCCACAATTGGAAAATCCACTAACAAGGGCTGTGTTCAGGGATCAACATGCGGACCAATTTTGTGGAATGTCCAGTTGGATCCCTTACTTAGACGCTCGTCACAAATGCCGGCACATATTCAAGCATTTGCTGACGATATTTTGATAATCGGCATTGGAAACACCGGAGAAGAGGTAGAGCGCAAGATCAACGAGACTCTGGCAATCGTAGCCGAATGGGGCAAGGCACACAAGATGAAATTCGCACCACATAAAACTCAAGGCATCCTCGTCACGAAAAAGCTCAAGTATAACGTTCCCAAAATAACCATGGAGGGACTACAATCGAGTTCACCGACTCCTAAAAATCCTTGGTCTCGAAATCGACAGGAACCTTAACTTCAAAAACATCTTGAAGGGTGTGTAAAAGGCTCTCAACCTTTATAAAATGGTTTCTAAGGCTGCTCGAGCACAATGGGGACTGAACTCGGAAATAGTGCGGACCATCTATTTGGCGGTAGTGGAACCCACTATCCTGTACTCTGCCAGTATATGGGCAAAAGCCACTGAAAAACAACTCTTGCTAAAACTACTGAATAAATTAACAAGGCTGTTCTGCATAAAAATAAGCAAAGCGCACAAAACAGTTTCGCTAACATCTAGCACCCTTCTGGCCCAAATAATACCGTTGGACCTAAGAGCTAAGGAGCAGGCAGCCCTGTACGAAGTCAAAGAGGAAAACCCATGGAGGAACTTGCAGATAGACAGTTAGAAAAACGAGTGAGCCCATCGATGCTGCCACACCCTGCAAAAAGAATAAGGCTTACTTACGAGCATATTAACTCAGAGGAAGACATAGCTGCGATTAGTAACGACTGGCCAAAATTATACACGGATGGAAGTAAGATAGAGGGTAAGGTAGGGGCAGCGTTATCTTGCTGGAGTGGGGAGACGGAATCGACATCATTTAAAATGAAATTGGATAGCTTCTGCTCTGTTTACCAAGCCGAGTTGGTGGCAATAGCCAAGGCAGTAAGTCACATGACTAAATACCAAAAATACAGGAAATGCAATATAATAAGCGACTCAAGATCGGCACTAGATTGTTTGTGTGATCCTGACTCTGTGCACCCCATCGTTGCTGAGATACAGACCTTGATCAGCGACATCACGATGCTAGGCGGCGAAATCAGACTTTTCTGGATCAAAGCTCATGCTGGCATCCCTGGAAATGAAAGAGCTGATGAATTAGCGAAGCAAGCCGCTTTGAAGAGCAAGACTAAGCCTGTGTACGATAAATTCCCACTATCTCTGCCAAAACGGCTGATAAGGGATAATACCCTAGCCAACTGGCAAAGTAGGTACACTGACTCAACGCAGGGCGCTATCACTAAAACGTTCTTTCCCGACATTAAACAGGCCTACAAGGTTTTGCGCAAGCTTAAAATGACCAACTCTCTGGCACAGATATTCACAGGGCACGGAGCATTTCGTCAATACCTGCACCGCTTTAAACTGCTTGATAATCCATTCTGCAGTTGCGACAAGGAAACGATACAAGATGTAATACATGCACTTGTAGACTGCCCAAGGTTTGGGGCAATGCGTTACGACTGTGAATGCAGAATGAATACCAAGTTAACCATAGAAAACTTACCTGCCATTGTCTATGACGGCGCTTCTTGTCAAATATTCCTGGAATATGCTCATAAGGTTCATGCCACATTAGGCAAAGAAAATGGCTCAAAATTGATTATATAGTTTAAGCAATAGAAGTAGTTAAAAATAAGATACTAGAAATAAGATGCTAGAAATAAGATTCATGTAAAATTAGTCAAGGAGGGAAATTTATTTAATTTATGTAACTATTTAAAAAAAAAAAACCTGTAAAAAAAAAAAAAAATAAGTAATATAATTAGTATGTAAGTAGCATAAGTTCGTAAGTGTTAGTACACATCGCATTTACTTAACCAAATGCGACGTGTACGTGCATGCGCTAGTTTAGTAACTTTCGAAATTGTAAAGAACAATGTAAAAATATCAGAGTCTCATTATGCATACCAGACCAAATCGTTGGATTAATACTAACGATAATCTGAAGGGGAGGAGGGTTTAGTCCGTAAAAAAAAAAAAAAAAAACTTAACCTAACCTAACCTAACCTAACCTAACCTAACCTAACCTAACGAACTTGATATTTTGCGTTAAAAAAGAATGTGAGTAGACACACCGTCCCATATTGCGAACGAAGCGAGCTCTACATTTCACATTATAAGTGGCTGTGATAATCGTCTTACAATTAATATGAATTATATAATAGGAGTGAGTGAGTTTTTGGTGAGTTCGGGGATCTATCTGTAATGTTTATTATGAATGTTTCATAGAATTCATAATTTTGAAAAAATCATGTTAAGGCATGCTAATCGTCAGATTAGTAGCGCCCCCAAACAAAAATAATCCCTGTCCAATGGCTGAATACGCTGCTTATCTCGTAACCAATGTATGAATTACCGACAACTATCCACAATCCACAAAGATAATTTAAATCTTTTAAAAATATAAATTGGTATCCATGAGTCTACTTTTAGCAATTTCGGCATACATAACTAAAGCGCACAGTTTTCCCAAGGTCTCACTGATTTTAAAAAATTAATCGTTGTTAGTGATTGTCGTTTTATCATTCCTAATGTGGTTTCCCAATCACCTGCGTATTCATTCAGTATTTTTTTTCACTGGGCAGCGCTAGTGTGTACGTTAAGCCTTAAGGCTTATAGAGGCTTGAAACTAAGCTTGAAACCTAACCTAACCTAACCTAACCATTGAAGAGTTTTGAACTACCAGCGGGTGTAGGCGGATTTTAAATTACTTTTAATCCTTATTATTAAGTTACTTTTTAATAGAACTCATCACTCTGAATCAACCTAACCCGTGGCCAAAACATATCACGCACGAAATACGTAATACTTTTGGTGAAGTTCTAAAACAGGATAAGTAAAACACACTTGCATGCTTTTTGCAACTTTATTTTTCTGTTCTGCATAAAACTGAGTTACAATTTGAATTAACTTATTGATACGGATGAATCATTTAGCTAAATTGTCATCAATAAGATATGCAAAATTTTGATATGCATCTTTTGATTTTTTCACTTTTATTTATCTAATTTTTGTTTGTTAATGAATGAAAAGAGGATTATTAACGCTCGAGAACGGTTCTTATTTGTACAATGATAATGAGTATTTTCAATAAAAAATTCCAAACATTTTGTGCGTGGTAGAGATAGCGGTAGTTAAGTTAAACCTTAATTAATTTGAAGTTGCTTTTAAATTGGTAATAAGGACCAAAAAATATGTATTCCAATGTCAATTTTCTATTATGAAAACATTTTAATAACACATTTTATTACCAATTTAGATGCAATTGTTAATCTTTCAATAAATTATGAATTATCTACAGCATTTTAATTTAGAACTATTATTTATAGAGATATTCTAAATTTTCTTTGGCAAGCAAATCTTTATTTACAATATTTCTTTATTTTTAAATAAACATTGAGTAGATTTTTTATTAAATTTTTAAATAAACTTTGATTAAGTACTATGTAAAGTTAGTTCTGCTTTTAAACAAAACATTTCTATAAGGACTCCGTTTTAAAAATATTTAACGCATAACAATATTAAATTATTCAGAAAGCAATAATTGCATTAGCAATGTACCTACCTATAATTTTAGAGTTTCGTAAAAATATAAGTCTGTATACAATTAAAAAGTCAATTTAATTTTAACATTATTCTAATAAATCTAAGTTTATATTTAAAAAGTCTCATAATTTTCGTAAATTGCGCCATGGTTTTCGAGATCGAAAATGGTAACTATTCAATTTACAAAATAATTTATAATCTAGGTACTTACATCACATTCATTATTTAAAGCACAACAACTAACAAACCATTTACATAAAAAAAATTATAAATAGTTTAAAAAATTATCTTTATAACAATTTTAAAGACCAAACGTAAAAATATAAATACTTATTGGCGAACGCGCAGTGTAAAAATTGGTTATAAATTAATTTTGTAGATAATTTGGCTGCGCATATAATCATCCACAAGAAAAGGGACGTCAAATAGAACCATATTTTCTAAAAATGGAACATAAATTATCTCTGAGTGTAATTCTCGCGTCGCAGCAACCTGTTGAAGCGGAAAATCCTGTTCTTGTATGTCTCGATGGGTTCGCGGCGCAGCAGCTTGCTGGCGGCGGCGCGCGTCACGGCGGCGTGCAGGCTCGCGGCTGACAGCGCGGCCGGCGTGTCGCGCGTGCGGAGGAAATCTCCTCCTCCGCCTCCCGCAACCCCCGCGCCGTCAGACAACATGGCGTCGATGTCGCCGCGCAGAGTGGCGAGAGAGTCGCCCGCCGTGAAGTTGGTCACGGGCGTGCAGAGAGGGATGGCGTTCGACCATTTTCTGTTCCTGGAATTCCAAGATTAGTTATAAGGTTAGTCTTTGCTCTGCCATGATTAAAAATGCTGTTACGAAATAGTGATGATGTCTTACTTGAGACAGCGCAGCATGGGCGCGCCTTTGAGCCTGTAGCCAGGCTCGCAGCTGAAGGTGATGGTTTCTCCAATTTTGTAATAGAACTTCACCGACGACATGCGCCCGGAGATCGTCGTGCCGGGGTATGTGCATGCTTGTGCACCTGAAAATAATTCACATACACTCATACAAAGACCTTGCAGCCAGCAAAGGCAATACAAATCAAACAAAGTTTATACTTGAACGTGATAAAAAGTATAGGACCCAGTATACTACCCTAGGGAATACCACTGCTAAATTGACTTACATATTGTCAATTGTTGACAATAAACTGTTTATAGTTTTTCAAAAATTGTTTTTACCTAATTTAAAACATTATACCAAAGATAGATGAGTAACGATATATACGACAAAGATGAGAAAAATAAATGTAAGCTGTATCGGATGCTTTAGACAAATTTATTTAAAAAGATTTTTGAATTTGTTGAACGGTGTTGTCTCCGTTTACTTACATGTGGGTGGCTTGTCACTCCAGCGGCCGCTGTCCTGGCATACGAGGATGGGGCGTCCGTGCAGCGTGTGTTCTGGGTTGCAGTGGAACTGCAGCACGTCCCCAGCGCGGTACGGCGCGCGACCCAGCACATAGCCCGACGCTGGTGGCGGCAGCGCCGGGCACGAGACCTCTGAACCACGGATGTGAAAATGAATATAGCCTTGATCATCAAAGAGGAAACGAACCTCAAAATTCAGTGGGCGATGTAGGAATAAGTCAAAGTGATTCAGTAATACAAAATTGGGATAAAATTTATCTTACCTCTGCAGACAGGGAAGGGCTTGGCCCACTCGGCGGCAGGCAGACAGATTGTCTCGGTGGGTCCGCTGAGTGCCCATCCCGCCGGGCAAGAGAAAGCCGCGCGTCCTCCCACACCACGCGAAACAACCGCCACACGCGGGCGACGCTCGTTCGCGCCCAGTGGAGTGTCGTGGATCACTTCGCCGCATTCCACACCTGACGAATACGATGGTTACAATTCAGTGCAAGAATAGACATCATAGCCGCAATGCACATCCCCATAGCGCTACAATTAGATATATAGCAGAAGCAGCAAAAGATCTACCGATTTTGCTGAACAACGTAATACTTACTCTCGCAGACCGGTAGCGGTGCGCTCCAGTTGCCGGAAGCGCGGCAGACGAGCGTGTGCGCGCCGAGCAGCGCGTTCCCGTTGGCGCAGTGGAAGCGGATCTCGGTGGCGAGCCGTGTGCCCGTCCCGCTCGCCACCAGCCCACGACGCAGCGGCAGCGGCGGACAGTGCACATCTAAAAGAAGGGAAGTCAAAACAACACTTATCAAAACCTAGTCCAGAACAATCCACATGATAAAAAGAATCTACTAATCTATAGGGTGGTCACCTTCAACGATGATCTCGACTTGGTGGCTCTGCCTGGCGGGAGTGTCGCAGCGGTACACTCCAGAATCCTCCCGCTCTGCGCTCATGATGCTCAGCCGGTACTCCAGCGAGCTGTCTCGTCCAGGGTCCTCCGTCCAGCCCTCGCTGTATTTGCGCTCCACGCTGTAAACAATCATTAGAGATTACTAACAGTAGGACGAAAAAACGAGTAATGTCGTATCTTGTAGTGAAAGAAAAGGTGAATTGGAGGGACACCAGGTGGGTACTCCAGCAGGATAAAACTTACTCGGGATAGAAATAAGTGACGTTCCACTTGGGGTTCCCGAAACGGCGCATCCAAAGACACTCCATGTGCAGCGTGGTGCCGGGGTACACGAGCAGCTTGCCGTCGTTGGTCTGCGCGATCGGACCGCCAGAGTACCGGAACAGGATTGTCGGCGGTTTCTCCACTGAAAGCAAACCGGCTCAGTAATAAAACTTAATCGGAACACAACAAAAATATTAAAAAGTCATCAATATAGAAAGCTCAGCCTTGAGTGTAACTTGTATGGCGGTAGTAAATCATCCACGTAAACAGACAGAACACTCCCAGTATCACCGCTTCATTAAACCACAAGATTGTAGAAGGTATAGCCTGTGCTAACGCATACTTACTAGCATAATCATTTTCCTGGTTCAGACCAAAACATGATGGTTTCGTGCCGTCCCACTCTCCGTTAACACACCGGCGGACTTGGGATCCTGTAAACGCGTACTTTCCAATGTCACTGCACCTGAATATAATAAACTTCATTGTCAGTTACAAGGCATACAGTAAGAAGAAAAGTCAAATTAAAATTAAGGTTTCCGACGGCAATTTTGATGAAGTAGAATTTTAGTATACCTGGAGACGATGACGGATCCAGGAGGGAACTCGACGGTCTCGGTAATCTCGAGGTCGTTGAAGAAGGACACGACGTGCGGCTCCTCGTTGCGGAACGTGCACGTGCTGTTGTTCAGCAACTCCTCGCTCTGCGCCTCCAGCTCCTCTGTCCACAAGATTCATATTTCAATAAAAAATTATAAGGTGACATTGCTGCAAATTGATGAAATCTTGAAAATATCTCGACTCACCGCAGTTGAAACTCTTCCCAACCCAATCTCCATTTTCACATATCAGTCTCCACGTGGTCTTCTCCCCCATGATGGATGCTATGCATTTGAAGGTGATCTCTGTTCCGTGAGGGTAACCCTCGAACCCTAGGGTCCCATTGACCTCTGTGCCATCGCGATATATCAGCGTCCCTTGGACCCTATTTGGAAAATATCATTAGACAATTCAGACAATACTTCTTCTCCCATACACCTTGGAGAAAAAATCCTTGCACTCAGTTTCTAGAGAGAAATTAATTGTTTAAACATTGTTTGTAACAATACGATATCACATGCACTAGACACAGAAGTAGGTAAGTATTCAAAAATTTGGCAAATAAATCTAAGCTTGGCCAAGATAAAACAAGCTAAAATTCTGGCCAAAATAAAAGTTTTGGGTGGACACAAACACACTGATTGAGATTTTTTGCATTTTTTTTTAATGTAAACATGTATTTTTATAACATTATTCTCCCAAACAGTGCGTGTATGCGCATCCTCGTACATTCCACATTCACACATTTACTTGTTAAATATTTCTTTGACAATTCCTAATAGTTTACTAAGCCCTGCTTTCTGAGGATTTTTAACCATTAATATAAAATTCAAAACACCACAGAATTTAAAATGTTTAAAGAAGTTAGAAAGTTTTAAAAGTTATTAATTTTAATGTTATTATCATTATGATAATGTATTTCAAAACAAAACTCAATGAATGATGGTTTCAAATATAACTGAATGAATTACAAGCAGATCAGTCTCTCTAAATTGACTTTATGATGTTTATTATGAACTAATGTATTACAGTGCTTAGAATACAGCGATGCATTTTACATCGACGCCCTGTGCAGGCCCCTTTCAACTCATATTTTTATGTACCTAGCCTCTTTTATGTCCCACTTCAAATTATTCTAACAATTTTTAATAACCGTAATTTCTCTCATTCTGACCTATTAAGAGACTGATCTACTGAATAGTTTGATGATGATGAAACTATTCAAGTATTTGATGTCTGATGAACAATTGATGAATTAGTCAAATAAGCAATATTCCGAACCTAGATGGCTCTCACCAGGGCTTCGCATCCCTGACCGCCTGCGTTCCCTTCAGTCTTCTCATCAGCCAGCAAATAAGAAACGCAAACTCTTTGCAAACACATTATTTTTTGTCATCATCTCTTGATGAGAGGTACGCGAAGCGGGTAATTTGTGATTGACGCTGCTAACAAGATTTTTATGAATATCTATAATCTTGAATATTTACTTGAAATAAAAAATGTAGTCGATCACACACAATTTACCCGACATAAATCATACACACAACACAACAATCAACCAGCAAATAAAACACGAGGAAAAGAATGGACAAGCAAACGCAGAATTTTTAATACAATGTTCCACCAGCAAATGTTTCGATATACTTAATGTCCAAAATGATAATCGAAATAACAAAATATTAAAGCTACAATGAAAGCGCATTGATAAATCAAGTGAAAATGGTAATCAAGTACACGACACTTCAGCTCTTGAAAACTTCTCTCCAGGTAAAAACCCGTAAAATAATTTGGCATTAGCTTTTGCGTAAGTGTTTGAAGGTAATATTTCAAAAGGAGTCTTTGCAGATAGTTGCTAAATAAAATATAAGTGTGTTACCTGGCTGGCGGGCCGCACTCGGCAACTGGTTTGTCCAAGTCGGGTTCTAGTTCAGAGACGTCTTCTCTCACGATGTCAGAGCCGCTCTGATATTCTGATGTAGGTCTCGGTCGAGACAGATTTGCTGAAAAATCATCGGAAATGAGTAACGATTGCTTAACGAACACCACCAGTCAGATAGGAATCAGATGAAAAAAGATTGCAGGATTCAACCAACCTAAAGGCCTGCAGAAGTCGTGCACGGTGGGTTGGAGGCGGCCGAGGTGGCAGTTGAGCGTGGCGGGTGGTGCGCGGCCGGGCTCGCACGCGAGGTTCACGGAGGAAGCGTGCGCCACCGTCAACCCCGCGCGGTAACCGGCCTCGTATGTAGCACCGTGAAGGAGTGGCAGCTCGCAAGGGGCTGAAATACAGAATAGCTGCATCATGTAACTGTTTTTGTGGTTGAAGTATCAACAGAATATTACGCTTATTGAATACCTACCTGCAACGCATTCTGGCATACTGGTCACCGCCCATTCCCCGAGCCAGCACCGTAGATTTGTTGGTCCTTGAACGTTGTACCTGTAGATCATAGGACATCGTTGTTACGAACTTCAACAAAAGTGATTCAAGTTGTTAGTCGGGAGATGCCAATGCGAACTAACCCGTATTCGCAGGAGAAGTGCACGACTTGTCCGTTGGGCACGGGGTCGGTCTCGTTCAGTTCCCTCTCCTCGTTCCCGCTGAGTCCTGCTGACGTCACGCTCGAGTCAAGCGCCATTGTATAGATGCCGTACTCCGTCGACGGCACGTGGCATGGTACTGGAAGTTATACCAATTATTAATCAGATAAGGAGATTATAGTGTTGCGCCTTTACAAAGAAAATAATAATAATGGGTCATGGTCATGATGCAAAAGTTGAATAGATGATAAAAAAAAAAACACCACGAAGGAGGACTGAATTAGGCGCTGGCTTGCGCATGCGCGTTGCTCGAGTGATGGGGGAGTGCATTCTACATACAGCACTGATTAAGCATAAAGTCGTCAAAGAAATATTCTGATGAAGATGTCACATAGAAAATAATAAATTCCGTGTGTTTTGAACAAAAGTTAAACTTACTGAAAGGTTGTTCTCCTAGCCCCAAACATAACAAATTATTACTCACAGATTTCACATTTAGGTTTTTCTGGTTTCCATCTTCCGCGGACGCACTTTGCTGTTGCATTTAGTTCTAAATTTAAGCCATAGCCTTTACCACACGCTACTCGAACAATAGTCCCTGTAAAAGAAAAGAAAATTATTTTATATCATTCATTATTTATTGCGTTACATTTCATGCAACAGAACCAATCTACTTACCTGAACTGAACGTGTTGTTGGGATCACGACCAAATTTCACAATTTCAATATTGACGTAAGGTTCGCTTTCTATCGGCTCACAAGGACTTTTAGGTCTGCCTTTCTTTCCTTGTCGTTCTGTACTATTGTTGTTGCCGGTTTCTGTCTTATTTGAACTTTCGACTATATCTGTGCTTTGACCTTCTTCTTCTTCATCTTTAAAAGCCGAAGGATCTTGATATCGTGATCCCGCTCGAGCACCTCCTTTGTTTTCTCGACCTCTGAATAATAAACATTCGATATGTAAAGAAAAATCAATACATCTTAAGACCGTAAGTGTGAAGCAAGACGTAAAATATTCTGTAACTTACGTTTTAGGAATTGTTGCTGTAGTTTGGTTGAGCCTGTCGGATTTTCTGCTTGTCCTTTTATCTCTTCTCTCGAAAATGTTTCCTACTTCAGTCGAGTTCGTACTATTATATTGTAAAGGAATGACTGCCATTTCCCTGTGTTCTGTAGGATTTGTAGGTAGTTCAGTTCTAAGATAAGCCTCTAAAGGAATAACTTTTAGCATTTCTTGGTTAATTTCATTATTATACACTGGTTCTTTTGAAGGTCTTTCCGTTAATAGCAATCGATCAGCTTCTTCCATATTTATTCCTCGCTTAGTTCTAGCTTTTTTTGTTTTATTAGCCCTATGTTTGGTTGGATCAAGGTTATCTTCAGCTATTTCTATACTAACATCCTTATCTTCAAATTTTTGGCTATTTACTTTACTGCTTTCTCCTTCCAAATTTATATCAATTTCTTTCATTTCTTCACCACTTTTATTCGAAAAGCGTTTTCTCCTCTTGTCAACGTATCTTTCAAAATATTCATGCTTTAATTTATTTATGTTTTCTGCACTGCTCGTTTTAATATCATGTTCTGGAAACAAGCCTCCTTTGAGAACTGTAACACCAGGAGGCTCATCTATTTCACTAGACTCTTCATATTCTGCAATTTCTTCATGATGACCAACTAAATCTTCGTCTTCAGGTTCGTATGCTGGTTGATAAGAATAAAACCTATGTCCTATTGGTTCTCCGTGAACGTTATAGACCGTATAAACAGCAGTAGGGAAATTTTCTTTATCTGAAGGTTCTAAATTGTCAATCGGAATTTCATCGTCCACATCAGTATCAAGCTTTTTCATCAATTTGAAATTAGCATGACGCAGCGTAGGTTTGTCCGTGTTGTGGTTATATTTATCAAATAACTGGTCCACGGCTTGCTGGGTGGGGTCGGTTCGGCGTCGGAGGGTGTTGTAGTACTGGCGCATGTATGCTGACCGTCTGTGCCGGATCTCTGGTTCAGGTATGGATCTACGCCGACGACTCCAACGTATGCGTGGATGTTGATACAGAGTACAGCTGAAATAGAACATTGGAAGTAGAATGTTGCCAATTGTGCATAAATATAACTTATGATTTACTAAGATTAAAATACTAACACTGGCAATTCTCTTGGGCTCCAATGCCCTCCAACGCAGGTTGCTCCCGGAGGGCCCTCGTTCAAGACGTATCCTTTGTCACACTCGTACATAATTTGCTTATTGTTAACCACCTGAAATAAGAATTCGCTTGTTTATATGAAAATCTGTCAGAGTAATAGGTAAGAAACATCGAATAGGAGAGAGAAGATAAATATACCTTTTTCACGTACGGGCGATAATCATAGAGTCCCATATTGCCTACTAATAACACTTTCCCGTTTTCAACATAGCCAGGGAAAGGACAAAACACTGAAACATACAAAAATATAATCATCAGGCAACTAAAGATTTTAATAAATCATCCTAATTTTTAAAAGCTTTTTAAATTATGGCGTCAGTACCCTCTTCACATCGAGCTGTTTCACCAGTCCAGTTTCCAAACGAGCAGACAACTATCGGATTGCCTTTTAATTCGAAACCGTCTTTGCACCGAAACCTCGCTTTCATCCCGTGTTCAGTTTTAGGTGCTATCACCATTCCATTGCGAGGATTCCTTGGCATCTTTTTACATCTGAAATTTTGCACTTATTAGTTTTTCCTACCCAATCACTGATTACATAGGTGAGATCATTATTATTTTTAATTGTTTCAGTCTGTTTAAGACTTTTACCTGGCTGGTTGACATCTTGGTATTTGAGTCCATGTTCCGTTGTTGCATGTCACCGCAGCGTTCGTTGATGGAAACTCGTAATTCTTTTCACAGTCGACTATTATTACTTCGCCTGTAAGTAAAAAAGTCAAATGGAAGTTGCTTCAATTTTTCTAATTCATTACCCGACTGCAATCAGTTATCGTATTTACCGTGTTGCACCATGGAGGAGCTGCCAACTATCTGTGTGTTTCCCTCGTTTGTCTCGTTCCCACCAGTTACATTCTCAATTAGTACGACGCGTCCCTGAGATACGTGCGGAACCACACACGGTGCTGAAAACAGACACCAGAATTTATTAAGTCAAATAGTATAAATATATAATAGTTAACTTCAGCTTTTTATTATTTATTTCGTTTCATGTTGTTTTATAGGCGTCTTACCTAAACACTGAGGTAGCGGATGGCTCCACGTGCCGTCGCTCTGGCAGATGGCAGACCCGTTGCCTTCCATCTTCATGCCGTCCTGGCACCGGAAGATGATGGATGCCCCCAGACCAGTGCCGGAGGATATATTTTCCAGCCAACCGTTCCACAGCTGACCGGGGTGGCCGCAGTTGATTTCTAGTATTTGAGTATTACAATTTTATTCATTTTATAATTATAACGATTTCTTTTTTTAAAACTTCATTTCTAGGGCCTTGCAACAAAAAATAAGATGTGCGTCGAAATAAGTATATTTTTAAATCTCTGAACTTAAAATCACTTAACACAAGTTCAAAGTGCGTCCAAACCTGCACCTAAACCTATATCAGACGCGTCAGTGTGCACAACGAAAGGTTTTGAAACATCACAATAATTCATTTTTTTAGGCAACTCAGAAAATACAGTAAAATAAATAAATAACACGATTACAAGGCCTCAAAGAGAGTATCTATTTGGGCAGAGCAAATAAGTATGTAAATGAAGGTGCATTTATTAAACCAAAGGTGACGAATAGCCACTTTCATGGCAGAAATTTAATTTAAAAGGGGTTTAACTAACCTTTGCAGGCGGGTTGCGTGCCAGACCACTTCTTGTCGGCACCACACCGCCTGGTGGCGTCGCCGACTAGCCGGTAGCCGTACTTGCACTCGTACGACACGACGGAGTTGTACGCACAGGAAGTGTACACCGCCTTGCCGTGGCGCGGCGCCTCCGGCGGCGGACACTGCACCTGTGTGACCACTAGATGGCGACAAGCGTCGCTTTAGTTTCTTTAACGGATGATATATGGCATTTTATAAAATCCTGGGTGGTAATGAAGTGTATGTTTATGTAAGTTGCGATTAATTTCAAAAGACTGAAATAAGTAGTAACTTTAATTTCTAAATGTTTCTTTTTGATAATTTTGTAACTCACATATTTTGATATTGTCGGTTTTAAAATAGAGACGCTCATGGTAACTTATAACAAAATATGCGTTTTAACGCTCAAAACCATGCAGAAACATAAAAAGCGTAACATGCAAAATGAAACAGCGTTTACTGTTTTATGTTTTATTATTCACTACATAATATAAGACAGAGTTGAGGAGTCCTCCACAATAAATTCTTGCATGTTCAACATTGAGTTAAAGCTTTTACTACATAAGTATCGAGGAATCGAAAAACTGACTCAAGATTGAAGTAAATCTTGGAATCCAGAAGCTACATTAAAATCTGAAGATTTAGTTCAATCTAAGGCGTCCTTTATAATTCTGTATTTATAAAATCTTCTACGTACATTTAAAATTCGCAATCGCTTTGATCTCGCAGCACGATGCTCATAAAAGTTCTGACTATAAAATGGAATGGGAAACTACAACAATGTCTAAGTTGTTTTCTGATTATTTCAAGATATATTTGTGCTTTCAAAACGATTGCGAAGTCTTACTTTACATAATATCGATCTAATGTCAGGCAGTAGTATTACTTTATCATGGCCATATAGAAAATTTGTCTATATCACGACGAAGAAATTCTAATGTCGTTAGAATTTGAATAGAACAACAATTCTATTGTAAAATTATGTAGTAATAACGTGTTCTATGATCAACGGATCACTTAAACTGTCCCCTTTTCCTCTGGAGGCGGCAGAAAAGGAGAAAAAAAAATCATTTAAGTTTTGCAATTTTTACAACGGCTTGGATGAACATCCCACTTTTTAAAAATAAATTAAAATAATATTATTCTACTTTTACGTCTAAAAGTATTTTGAAATCTATACCTTGATTTTATACGAGAACGGAAAAACTTATTCGGCATTGCTGCATTTTGCATTTTAAACCAATAAAGTGGGATATTCACAACTCTATTGCATCATGACAATGATATTGCTCAAATGATAGCCATGATAATCGCAGGAGAAAAGCGCCATGCCAGCTAGGTCTGGTTGGACTGATATCAGACACTCGTGGTAGACGGATTTTTTATGACGATGACTTGCGACAATGAACAAAACTTCCACATACATTACGCTGGGAAAAAAACTGAATACCGAAGAATAAATTTCTTGCAATATGTTTTATATAAAGATTTAACTTCCTCAAAATAAACGTTTTAAGTTCAAAATGGCTATCATGGCTTTGTGCGCCTACCTCGAGTGTCCGACGCCAGTTTATAGAAATCTTTGAAGAACCGTAAAAAGGGCACACGCGAGACAGTAACCGGTAAACCATGCACATTCCAAATGACTGATACTGATAAGACACACCGATATCGGCAACTACATTGTCACGAAGCAATGCCAGAACAACGCAAATGTCAAAACAATGTCCGCGCCCGTGGTGAGTCTGTATGCAATAGGTACTCTATTTGCCGAACCGAATAGAGCGACAACAATCTCTCTCTAAGTTTCTCTCAATCGCACTTTTGTATGTAAATGGACAAATAACAAACTATAGTAGATTATTCACGAATGTCGTCCACGTATCTCTTCTTAACTCCGTTCAGCAAATAAAGTATAAAGTACCTACTCTAATGTGACATTTTCTTATTTGTAACGCTTTACAAATAGCGGAATTTAAGAAAAAAATACAAATAAAATAGAGGGATTTCCCACGCTAAATTTAATTTATTAATAACGACTAGAAGAAGAAGAAGAATAACAATATTGTCATTTTCTGATGTTTTTCCAAACAAAAGTATAATGAAAATTTAACAGAGTTGACTTAATAATGGTCTTTGTACTTTGCCTTTTGAGTAATTAACTCAACCTAAATACCCTTTTAAATTCAATTACACATTGCCTTCTCTGCGTTAAATATGCCTGTCCTCTTTGAAACGTCGAACATCCTTTTGACAAAAGGTTTCAAAAAAGCAAAAATTGAGTATCAAGAGCGCTAGGTATTGGAAGTTTTTATCACATTCCATTATCTCGGTGGAAAATTCCCATTTTCTCGTAAATATCAATTTCCTCGCTGCTGGCGGAGTCGCTGCTATGAAACGAACGACATGATTTATACACGTTCCGTGAGTTTCATATAAAATCGCCATTGTCCTTTGTTGCAAACAAATTACACTCTACACGGTGCATAAAACACTCTATAAAACTCTTTAAGCTATTTAAGACATGTAATTAATAATAAGACATGTAATGGCCCTTTCTATAAATAGGTAAGTACTAAGGGCTAATTACAATCCTAAATAAAATACAACTAAAATCCGTTGAAGTTGTTTTAATTATGAGTGATAGTTGTACAAACAAAAGAAAATATTAGGTAAGTACCTACTACTTTTCTGTAATATAAGCTAGATTTCTGAAATATTTCTTATCGAAAAAGTAACATAACGTTTATTTCCACACTTTGCGTATCGCTTAGGCTGACTAAGAATTTATTTCATGTTATATGAATAGGATTATATGCATGACATGCCGACATGTATAAAATAGGGATTTGCTGACACCACCAACAAAAATCTGGTCGTTCTTTTGCTGACAGTGTGTTATTTTATGACCCTTTTATCCGGGCTCACACTGCGATTTATAAAATGCTGGTTTAAACTATATTTGCGTCTGCTTTTTACGATGTGTCGTCGTTTTTCGGGATTTATATTCTCAGACAAAGCAATTTTATACACTTTGCGCTATTTGCAAAACGTTACGAACGAATATGTTTCTTGTTGACTTTGCAAGGCACGTCTTTAAATAATTAAGTTCTCATAATTTTCGCGTTATCGTTCTTTAGTTAATTATTTTTATTTGGCAACAGACTCACCAGCGGCTATCGAGCAAGAGAGTGGTGTGGTATACTCACGGACGCAGGTGGGCAGCTCCTTGGGCGCCCAGGCGCCGTCGGCCTGGCAGTAGCGCTCCGCCTTGCCGACCAGCTCGAAGCCCTGTCCGCACTGCACGACGGCGCGGCACCCGTACGTGTGACAGTCCGCCGTCACCCAGCCGTGCGGCACGTCGCCTGGCTCGCCGCACGACCGCGCTGGAATTACAAAAACGTACCTCTGAGGGTGTCAAAAGGCATGACACGCAGTTCTCTCATCTTCTCGCAACATGCTAGACGATAAAGTTTAGGTTATACCTTCATTTGACCGATTGATTATGCCATTCATCAATCGTCTTGTTCAACACAAGGATGGCTATTAACATCGTCCTGCAGTTAATAGCAGTCCTGACACGAATGCCTAGGTACTCACGTTCGCAGCTGATGTCGGGTCCGTACCAGGACGCCTGTCCGTCGATGGCGAGGCACTTGGCGCGCGGGAAGCCGTTGGTCACGTAGCCGGTGTGGCAGTTGTACTGCACCGTCGCGTCCAAGTCGAACGTTGACTGCTCAGGCAGCGCCGAGTGACGCGCGTGCTCGATCGTCGGCGGGTTCAGGCAGTAGACTGTAAGAATGTAAGTCAGTTGTCTTATTGAAATATACGTCACTTGACACTGTGACACCAATTTTGCACAAAAAGGGAATAGTCACGGAAGTTTTTCTAGTCTACTTACTATTTTCCTTGCAGGCTGGTGGCTGCCCCGCCCACTTGCCGTCAGCTTGGCACGACCGGCTGCCTAGACCCACCACGTGGTAGCCGAAGGGACATGAGTACAGCGCTCTGCGAACAAATCATAAGCTTTTATAGAGATTTCAATGAAGCAGGTAGCAGTATATTCCTCGTTTCCAGGAAAACACATTTTCAATACATCGTTGACAAATATGTCCTGAAAATCCAATAACAAATTGCATCCTGAACGGAGCGTGTGTGGTAACAATTTTCTTGGCACAAACGTGGCGCAGCCGGTAGTATTCTCATAAACAACTGTCAAACGTCTCATCATAACGTAGAGAATTATAGCATTGTATGATAAAAAAAAACACACTAATTAATCATTATCATTATTTTTTTAACTGTCCATGGTCTATCACCATGAGGCGAAACATGTCGACTATAATTATATTAATCATCTTGTAAAATAAAGAAGCTTTGCCTTAGGAATGAAGTTGATCCAATCTTGATCCCCGGTGTAAAACTTGATCGTACGAAGCAACGAACTTGCTCCTAGACTTGGTTCACTAAGAGACTGCAGCTATCTTCATTATCAACTTTGTTCAATAATTTAGTTAAAATTTAATTTAGCTGGTGGTGGCTTAGGCAAAGGCTTCTGTGAGCGCGAACGTGGAGCTTCATTAGTCTTTGTGGCGTTCAATAAAGTATTAATAAGCGACACACTTTATAATACCTATTTCTACCTATAAACAGCTTCAAGGTTCTTTTGTTAAAGAAAGCCATTAAGAGTGCTTATTTTTTCGCCGTTTCTTCTGTTCTTGGAGCAAAGTCGTAACAAGTTGTTTTGCTTGTTGAACAGACGGCTTCATTAACTCGCCACGTTGGAGCCAAGAGCTAATTAGCTTTGTGTTGGAAGTGTCCGTGTGAAAGAGACAGAGAGCGATGTGTCGAGATAAATAATTGCCAACTTTTAGCAAGAAACACGCCCATAAGAGTGTGGATTAGCGATCCATAATATATACATCGGTTAATATCGGAAAAGTAAATCTAAAATAACGTTTACAGTCCACTGAAGAATTCGTTGCTGTCATGATAAAAGTGTAGGTGGAGTATTCGCTGGTATTTTGTCTGTGAATTCTACTGTGAAAGCGGTAAGTAAATAGTCATTAAACAGCTCGTAAAATAGTACAGTTGTAGAGAGCAGCGGTTTGAAATGGGTTGATTGGTGAGGTATAGTTATTGATTAAGTTTTTCAGCTGAGGTGTGGTGTGGTGTGGTGAGGTGGTGACTTGATGACTCACTTGTCGCCGAACAGTCGGTTGCCGTACGTGACCTTCCCGACCTCCGGCTGCTCCAGCTCGGGACACTCGCGGTCTGAAACAAACAACACAAACGAAAATAAGACATTGAAAAATTTTCATGCATCGAC
Source organism: Phthorimaea operculella (assembly GCA_024500475.1). Taxonomy (NCBI): domain Eukaryota; kingdom Metazoa; phylum Arthropoda; class Insecta; order Lepidoptera; family Gelechiidae; genus Phthorimaea; species Phthorimaea operculella. Next base: position 126,136 of record JANFCV010000382.1, on the reverse strand, counting down.
CGGGGCTCGACCCCGGCCCGCTTGGGTCATCGCCACACCACTCTTCCATTGAGCTATCGATGGTAGATGCCTGTCAAATCATTCAATCTCTTGATGATCATCTCTAAGCGTAAACACCATCTCAGCTAGAAGAGCTAGATTGTTTACAAGTTTTATCTCTGAGAATCAATCTGCTCCGCTAATTGATTTAATTAATCAAAACAGACACCATTCGACTAAAGATTAACATTGCTTTTAATTTTGAATTACTATCAACACCTGATACTAAATGATTTCAAGTAAATGATCAGAGATTTGTTAATTTTAATTTCAAAGCGCCTGATAAACAGCAGCGGATTACTCTCGGGTAATTACTTTCGCTTTAACTTTGTTCAGATTTGATTGAAGACAACATTTTAATCATTTTGTTTAAAAGATTTCATCCGAAACTTGATATCACTTGGAGCGTTGTTAGTCAAAGAGACGAAATTACTAATTTAGATCAAACAAAGGGGTTGTTTGGCCAGAGCCGCATCCAGGGAACTTCTGTAACCCACAGGTTAGTAAATACCTGCCTAAACACACAACATTACAGACCTAAACTCTATTACAGACTTTATTTTAATTCGTGGCTGATTATGATAGATATAAAGAAACGTAAAAATTGTGTATTATATTAACGCTGATCCTACTTAAATGAAAACTCAAAATAATGAAATATACAAGTCTATATTATTTATTACGATAAATTTATCCAGCTTTGAAATGCGGATAAAACATGTCTGTAGGATTAACTGGCTAATAGTTACATTTTAGTATTCTTTGCTTGTAGTTAGGTAAAATAATAAGACATATTTAAGGGAATTCTATTTTAAAACTCATTTATGGCTCTTTCTTACTTGCACCTGACTACGTTCCGTTCTCGTTAGATTAAATTTGCTCCAACAAATTTTAATTAAAGCTGCGTCCGACGTGGATGAATGGGAAAAAATAAATTTTCTCTCTGCGTAAAATGAAACGTAGTCATTTGTAACGGGGACTTCCCCCCGGGGCACGATTTAACGACTCTGTTGTCAGTGTTGTCAATCGTGTAAAATATGTACGTACTCAGAAATTAAAACACCAAACATTAAATAAAACTTCTGTTGCCAGCCATGGCTCGATTAACGCTTTTGTATTTTTGTTTTGATACTAATCAGGTTGTTGTGAGCATAATCTGAGGGAGAAGCTTTACACACAAAAGCAAGATTACGAGCGAAGGGATTCAATATTGAACGATGCAAAATGTTGAGTATACCCAGCAAGTAAACAATTCTCATCGTCTTATAATCCGAGTGAGTGATTTCTCATAGCGCCCCTCGAGAACTCATCAAAGCGTTGAAAAGGCTCGCAGCGAAGGCCGCAGGCAGCGGGGCGCCATGAGAGGGGCACCAAGTGGGGGCGGGGCGCCACGAGTGGGGCTCCAGACGGGCCTTGAGACTTTGACACGGACAAAGCGACGTCACTTGACATTCACACCACGAGTGGGCCGAGGGGCAGTCGGGAAATCAATTCTTACATTTTTACGCATAGAATTTAAATAACTCCGAGGCAAAGGCATACTAACTACATATATGAGCTGCCCGCGAAGTGATTACGTTAAAATGGTATGTGATATAAAAAAAATATAACAATAAGAAACAAAACTATTGCCATAAAAGTAGCACCTGATACTTGTGCTACTTAAAAGCCTAGTTACAAAATTTTTAGCTTCGTTAAAGGATATCTAATGTAAAAACACTTATCCTGCTGAGTAATTGATGGAAACCCAGAGTATTTATTTAGTATGATGATAGGGATGAGAATCACCCTTAAATATGTAGTAGCACGATGCCTAGCTGCGGAGGTCAGTAGGGCGCGGCAGTTCGCAGTACAGATTTATAAGAAGCAAGCAATCTACCTATTTGTATAGGTTCAGCCTGTAGGTTATGCTGGGAGGGAAAAAGAGTGGGAGTCAGGTTAGGGTTTGTATAAAATGTGGGTTCAATTTTCGAACTAACCACCCAGTGAAGGACAATAGACTAGAACTTTGCGCTGGGTACGTATATTCGAACAGTTTTTTGCGGTATTCGAGCGAGCGAGTGATATGATATATTTCCAAGGCTGTGCAGGACATTTTGTCTATCGAAAATGAATAAAACAAACTCCAGGCCAACTGTTGTAGCAGATGTGAATGAGATCAGAGTACGTGACACCGGAGCGGGGACGATGGGACGAGGGCGGGGATAAGGGACGCCAGGGACACGTTGGAGGTACTTCATATTGCAGAGCAGTGTCTCTTCTGAGCTGATCTAATAGGAGACTATTTCCGGGTAAGGTATGGATAAAACGGGATAAGTGAACCTTGACTGGGTCGTTAACAAAAACTATATTTTCAGATATTTTCCTACAAAATGTCGTGCTATATCTAAATCTAATATCTAAATATTGTCTAAATTGTTTTAAAAAGTAGCTCAATTGACTTGGCAGTGAGTTACCGGATTAATATTTAAAAAAAACAGCCGATGTGGCGTAGCGGTTAGTAGGACTGCTTGCCACGCAGAAGGTCGGGGTTCAATTCCCAGCGTGCGTCACTCATAAAATTTATTACCACCACCTGCCGCGCGGGCACCACCTGCCACGCGGGCACCACCTGCCGCGCGGGCACCACCTGCCGCGCCGACACCACCTGCCGCGCCGACACCACCTGCCGTGCCGAAACCATCTGCCGCGCAGGCACCACATGCCGCGCCGACACCACCTGCCGCGCGGGCATCACCTGCCGCTCCTGACGCGCCTGCCATCGCGGCTGAAGCACCCACCCGGCGAACTCGACGTGGTGGACGCAGTAGAGGTGCTACTACACTGCCTGTGGGAACAAAGCGACCTACACCAACGACTACGTCACCCACCCGGCGAGGACGACGTGGAGGACACCGCGGCGGACGCGGCATGGGCGCTTCACGTGCTCCTGCCCCCGCCGTGCACCAAGATGCGAGGGCACACCAGATGTCGGTAGCTGACAGCAACGTGCAGCCTGTGGGGTCACCTGCCGCCTCTCCCATCGAGATCGAGAGGGCTATAGTGCCGCCCACCCCAGTCGCTACACCGCGTTCTTCTAGGGCGTCCACGGTCTCAGCCCAAGCTTGCCCGACCCCGAAGCCACGACGTCGTGACCCATGCCCGTGCCCTACCACTCGACCACACGCAGGACCAGCTCTTGACAGTGACAATGCATACAGATCGACAAAGGACCTTCCTTCAGCGAAAACTCTCAAAAAGACTCTTATTTATTCGGATAAGTTAGGTGTAGGTTTTGGACAATTATTGAACTATCGTTTAAATCAACAAGTGACAAACGTGTGTTGTCCTGACGCCTCTTTTGAGGATATTGTTAAACAAGTAGCTGTAGGGAAATTTGATGAGCACACCACTATAATAATTATGATAGGAAATCATTCCAACATTAGTCGTAGTGCACTAGATAATAGCTTAGAGGTGTTGCTCAATTTACACAATCAGACAAAGTGCAAGTTCATTTTGTGCAACTTTCCATATTGTACAAATTTATCAGCACAACAAAACAAATGTTTATATAGAATGAACATGCACTTGTATAATTTAACATGTCATCATAGTGATGCTATTTCTTATTTTGATGTGAATAATTTTATTCATAAATTTATTTTGACTCAGGATACTATGTACCTGTCTGATTATTATAAGAGACAAGTAGCTACACTGTTAGCATATAATATAAATGACACAAAATATGTGTCGACATCTATTTTAATTAATAATTTAAACTAAATTCTAAGACAAGAGAAAACCCCTCTATGACTGTTGAGTATAACACAAACAAACCGGGGTCTTCTTGCTCGCAGCCTAAGACGAAGGAAAAGCAAAATCAACTGCAAGTCTTACATCAAAATATTCAGGGCTTTTCCAGCAAAGTATTAGAAATTGAATTGTTCTTAGAGAAGCATAATTATGACGTAGTGTGTATTACAGAGCACTTCCAAACGGATCATGACATTTTAATAAATTACGAAAATTACTGTATAGCCAGTTCTTTCAATAGTAAATCCGCGATCCATGGAGGTTCTTTAATACTCCTTAGAAACAATATTAAATATAAGGAACGTAAGGATATTGTCGGATTGTCGGTTGAAAGTTGTACTGAATTATCGTGTGTTGAGTTGGAAAGTCATGTTATAGTATGTGTATACAGACCACCTGTAGCTCAAAATTTTAAAACATTACTAGAAGTAATGGAAGATGTACTCAAATTAGTCACAAAAACTAATAAACACGTTATTGTTGCTGGAGACTTCAATGTAGACATTCTAGAAATCAATTCCATTAGTGATAAATTTTTAGGTCTTTTTAAATCATTTAATTTGTTTAATGTATTTTTTGAACCTACTCGTGTGACGTCTACTTCTGCCAAATGTATTGATAATGTATTTAGCGATTGTCAACCAGATCAATCAGATCACAGGGGTCAATCCGTAATATTCCCCTTCAAATATCATATTAAAACAATCAAAATCTAAACCAGGCGTATCACTGCAGGTAGGTTGGAAAAGTATAAAAACGTATTAATGCAGAAATTGCCAGTCCATAATTATAATTTTGAAAATCCAAATAATGTATACAAAGACTTTTTTAATTTACTGAGCAAAGAATTCGAAATGATCTTTAACATAGAAACAAAAGAAATTAGTACGAAATTTAAGTTTAGTGATTGGGCGACCACAGGACTTAGGATTAGCAGAGATAGGCTTTTTGAACTTTACGAGCTTAAAAACATGTCAAATGATAACAGTTTGCATGAACTAGTTAAAAAATACTCTCAAACATTTAAGACAGCTTGTCTAATTGCTAAAGCTAATTTTATTAGTAATAAAATAAAGTCTTCTGACAATAAAATAAAAGCTGCCTGGAAAGTCATTAATAGCGAAACAGGTAAAACTAAGCCACGCGAAAATGACTTTTCACTTAATACTGACTATGGGATAATTAGTGCAAATTCAGATGTAGCGCAGGAGTTTGAGACATTTTTCACAAATATCCCGCTAAAAACTACTCAGAATCTAAACTCTTCACCTACAATTTCATCGTCTTTTCTTAAAAACAATGTAGATGCTTGCAATTCTGAATTTAAATTTAGTCATGTAAGTCCACAATATATTTTAAAAACTTTTAATGATATTAAAGTCAAGAGTACCGAAGATTTATGGGGGATGTCAGTTAAAGTTTGTAAATCCTTAATTGATATATTAGCTCCATACTTGGCAGACATCTTCAACGAATGTATTGATCATGGCATTTTTCCTGATTTAATGAAAGATAGCAAGGTAGTTCCGCTATTTAAAGCTGGCGACAAACAAGATCCCAGTAACTGTAGGCCTGTTTCAATTTTGCCAGTACTAAGCAAAGTGTTTGAGAAGATCATACTCAATCAAATGCTGTCCCATTTTAATTGCAACAACTTGTTACACAACCAGCAATTTGGTTTTACAAAGGGACGTTGTACTACAGACGCTGGTATAACTCTAATCAAACATGTATTTAATGCCTGGGAAGAATCAAATTTTGGTATTTTTTGTGACCTTTCGAAGGCATTTGATTGCGTTGATCATGAAACGTTATTGTTAAAATTAGAACACTATGGTATTCGAAACGCAGCTCTGAATTTGTTGGATTCATATTTAGATAATAGAACTCAGAAGGTTCAAATAAACGGCACCAAATCACAGGGATCTCGTGTTAAAATTGGTGTGCCTCAAGGTTCTATATTGGGACCATTTTTATTTCTAATTTACATAAATGACTTGCCTTACATGATAGAGAATTTGTCCAAGATTGTATTATTTGCTGATGATACATCCCTTATATTTAAGGTCGATAGACGTGCACATAATTATGATGAAGTAAATCGCACTCTTGGACAAATTCACAGTTGGTTTAGTGCAAACAATTTGGTTCTTAATGCAAAGAAAACTAAATGTGTATTATTTACTCTGCCAAATGTAGTACATTCTTTGGATAATTATATTGTACTAAATAATGAAAAATTAGAGTTTTCTACCAGCACAGTTTTTTTGGGGATTACTCTTGACTCAAAGCTCCAATGGGGCCCTCATATTACATCATTGTCGGGGAGATTAAGTTCGGCTGCCTACGCGGTACGTAAAATTAGAGAAATCACGGATGTTGCAACAGCACGACTTGTTTACTTTAGTTATTTTCACAGCATTATGTCCTATGGAATTTCGCTGTGGGGTCGCGCCGCAGATATTGAAACAATTTTTGTTCTTCAAAAAAGGGCGATTAGAGCAATTTATAAACTTTGTAGTCGTGATTCTCTAAGGGAACTGTTTAGAGAAATAAATATAATGACGGTACCATGTCAATATATTTATGAAAACATTATGTATGTCAGGAAGAACATAAATAATTTTACTACAAATTATGACAGGCATAATCGCAATAGTAGGAGTAAAAATAAAATAGATCAACCTAAGTAGAGACTAGCTAAAGTTAGGACTTCATTTGAAGGTCTAAGTATACGATACTATAACAAAATACCGGAAGATATATTAAGTTTATCAGAAACTAAATTTAAATCTGTGATTAAGAAAACATTATGTTATAAAGCCTATTACAAGTTAGATGATTACATTAATGACAAAGAGGCATGGACCTCTGAAGTTCCAGCTCAGCACAAGAAACATGCACGCATTGTTAATACCAAATCGGGACGTGCATGGAATTTACAATTGACATAATAATAATTGTATAGTTTTAATTTTTACGCTTATGTATCTTATATTTATTTGAAATTCTATTTTGTTAACGTATATTGATTTTGTCTATATTATTCCTTAATTCTTGACATGTATTTTTTACATTTACTGTAAATCTACTTTTTTTCTATGACATTTTGGTGCTCAAATGTTTAAAGTAAATTATTATTTTAAAGACGAAACAGTTAGAATTATCTACTGTAATTTTTATTTTTATTTTGTTGAGCCCTTTTTGGCTATTAATATTAATTTATTTTCTAACTTAGCTAGAGTAGCATAGGGCCTAAAAATATTGTGAATTTTAGAATAGGTGCACTTCTGGGCAGGTTTTTGGGGGGTTTTCCTGTCCAGGGGGTCCGGCTAACTATACCCATGTAACACCTTTCTTGTTTTAAATATTGACTTAGTGATTATTTCCATTTACTTGTCATTCATTGAGGCATAAAGATACATGCTGTGTGGTTAGCCTGGCCAGCCCCGAAGCAGTGCCTTTATTTTTATTTTTTTTATCCCGCCCGAGCCGCGTTTAGAGTAGGAACACAAATTGTTATAAAAAAGAGAAAATTTTGGACTACTTTTTTAAGTTTGAATTAGAATGTGACTTTCTTAAAGTGAATCTTGTAATTCCTACTGAGAAATAAATGCTTTGGATTTTGATTTTTGATTTTGAAGGTTGATATTTATTACTTTGTGAAATTGTTCCCAGTCTGGTTATGACATTGCAGGCTGAAACACCTAATTGTCCGAGAAGCAAGATGGTTCCGTGCTTCGTATGGGCACGTTAAGCCGTCGGTCCCGGTTGCTGTCTATAATGGCGGTCGTTACACAACCATGTCAGAGGCCTGCTACTTGCAATAGGCGGTTGAAAAACTCTAATACCAGGGTTCTTCGGGTCTTTAAACGACTTGGTGTCCCACTCAAAGAAGAAGAAGATTTGAAAATAAAAACGAAAAAATATAAAATTCAGCGAAGCAATTCTTATGTTACCTAAAATTGTTAACAAAGTGTCGTGTTCGAGTAATAAAAGTCGCGGATACTTGTCTTAAATCTCCAAAAGAGTAAACTCATCAGCGAACGCACAGGGAACAAATTACGTTAAAACTCTAGTTGTTCCTGTGAAGCGCTAACTCCCCTCGTCTCGAGCGACTCTGTTGCCTGCTACACGAGTACAAGTGCTAATAAAGTGCTGGGGAAGTGAAAACTGAAAAATAAAACGCGCACTCGCTACAAAGGACACACAAAGTTTCCACCTCCGGCCGGCAGGCGGCAGCACCGCGTCGGATTCTTCTCAACTGTTTCAAACTCTTTTTATAACTTGCCTTCTTTTAGCTACGTTTTAAACTTTGTTTGTGAGCCTTTTAAAAAGATTGAAGTTGCTAGGTCGTTTTATCTTACGTATAATATTTTGTTTCGTATTGTAGATAAAAACACAATAAATTAAAATAAAACATTATTTATGTTGCGAATGCTGTAAGTGGCGCCTTCCATGCCGCCGATAAAAACTACTAAAAGTAACGCACAGGCAATTGCGATACGAGACGCGTCAGATTTTGACAGTTTATCTGCGTTTACTAACTTGCACATATAAAAATCAACACAAATTGTGCATTGATTGTTATTTCCATGAGAACCCGTTAGTTTCACAGCGCATTGCATTCTTGCCTTAAGTATTAAGTACGCAGATTGCGAATGCGCAACAGAAAAGCATTGTTACATCGCTGAAACCTATAAAAGTCAGGAAGTATAATATGAGTAGAAGTTTCACAAAGACTGCAAAGTTCGCAACTTACCAGACCGCCCGACCCGCCCGCGACCCGCCGACCTCGGGGTTACATATAAAAGTTTAAAAGTTCCGGAGGTTGAAGACTCAAATAGAACTTTCAGTAGATTTTAAAAGAAGTTCAGTGAGACGCCTTTATCATTTTAAAATGGCAACCATTCTTTTGATGGATAGAGATTTTTCATTAAGATACCTATGATTATGCCTTTTTATAAAATCATCAAAGACGGGTTTTCTTACTTTTTACGGTTCACATTGAAATCTTTTAGTCATCATTTCAAACATTTGCACACTAAAATTAAAAAATTTGCTACGGTACCTTACCTACTGTAGGACTATGATTTTTATACGGACACCCCTTATGAAAAAGTTTGTGTTTAAAACGAGTGAAAGTTTGTTCACAAAGGCGCTGCAGTTACTACAACTACAACTTCGGAATCTTTAAAAGGAGCCACGGCGGGTCGTTCTGCAGCGATACACGATCTTGTTTACTCTCTCTCTTCGTGTGGTACACCGAGTCGTCCAACGACCCGACGAACCCTGGTTTGGAACTACAAGTATCAGGCTTCTGATACGATTGAGTAACGACTGGCTTTTAAGTAATCATAGGCAGCAGGACCGATGGCTTTACGTGCCCTTCGTAGCACTGGATTTTTTTCTTTTTCGGACAATCAAGTGATTTAGCCTGCAATGAGCCTTAGTGTGAGTGAGAAAGCTTGACCTTCAGCTGTTATTTATAATCCCCGAACCTAGTAGTAATTCAAACTTTCTCTTGGAGCACGGTGGTACAACTCATAGCGACCGGCACTTGTTTTATTCCGACTCGAATTAATAAGTACAGACGTTGAGGAAGTCTGCAGAAAAACTCGACGGAACTAGTTTTTTTATTACCTAGTTACTTCGGAACAGAACGGAAACGACATTTGTATGAAAAAGCTCGGGCGACCATTTAAGGGGTGTGCACAATACGCGTCAAAAAATATTCATCACAAAATGTGCATATCTGTTGAATATTTTCTGACGCGTATTTTGCGTACCCCATTTTAGCCCTCCAGAGTAATACAGTTGAGTGGGTATTACGATGAATTAAATTTTCACAAAGTAATAAATTTTAAGTAATGAGGGTGCCTCTTTTCGTCAGAGAGGATCTTAAATGGTATATTTATGTGACTGTTTTATGTAATTGAAGACACATAAAATCCATCACAATTGGTTTAGTTCTTGGAATATCGACACACTACATTCTGAATTAAATTACATTATTATGATGAATTAAACCAGCTTCAATAACAATTTTCTTTCGAAATGAAATTGTCTTACGAAATAATAAAATACAGAAAATGTTTACCTATAGCCTTCAGACGGCCTCAATATTATTCCAGTTTCTAAATCTGTGATTACCTTATTTTTTGTGTACTTTTCTGTACAAATGTCTGCGGGGACTGTAAAAAAGATACCTTTATAATATTTAACGATTATTATACCGCAAAATAAGTTTGTTAATAAAACAGATCACATCAAATAACAAATCTTCGGAGATCTTTCAAGATAAAGACAATATAGAAACTTTATCTTAATGAATATTTGATCTCATTCGGACAATGAGCGATCAGAACATTATGAGTGGATATATTGGTGTTTCGTAGTTCTCCACTCCTCTTAATGGAGTTTTCTAAAGTGCTGGTGCTAAACGACTTGAAGTCTATCCCAAATACAACTCGTAAGCGGTTGGACTTAGTTGGCAAGTTTCAAATGAGAGATTTGCCTTGCAAACCGAGTGGGATGCCGAATCGAGAAACGACCCGACGAAACCCGGATCTCAGAGTTTATCCCTGGAGCACAAGGCCGACCCAAGATAACATCCGCGATTGGACTGGATTATTACAAAAATACAAAATACAAAAAGCTTTATTTCCAAAATATGTTAACAAACATGGTTGAGTCCCCCCGGTAAGTATTGAAACTTGTGTTGGGAATGACTCCTCTCCCCTTATGTCCAAAAGCTATAAATAAACTGTAGTAGTTAATTAACGCATTGTGATATTAAATAAAACGTTAGTAGGCACGCAAGTAACAAAAATAATAAATCTTGTTAATCTAAGTTAGATAGTTTAGATAACAGCTATGCAAGTGCACTTGTGTGTGTGTGTGTGTGTGTGTGTGTGTGTTTGTATGTGTGTGTGTGTGTGTTTGTGGTTTAAAGAAATGGGGGTCTGCATGCCCTACGGATTATTTCTCCTTGGGATCGGCACATGGTCCACATACAGGCAGCCATTTCTTTAGATGAGTGGATGTACACACAGGTATCGTAGGTCCAGATGAGGTCAGATGACCCTTGTAAGCAGGTTTTCCACTTCGTCGTAGCTGAGAGTTTTCAGCCATTCTATGAGCAGTTTTTTGCAATCATGTGGTTGCTTGGGGTAGATATTTAACAATGTGTTAACTTTATTGTAAAGATACGCAGATTGACAATCATATTGCCTACCAGCAAAAGCAGTTCGTGTTCGGTGAGTGGGCGCAACACGTGCCCTCCTCCTTTGGTTCTTTGGTTCAACGTAAGGTAGAGATTTGTGGGTATTTAAGATTATGTTAAGAACATAAAGTTTTCTAACTGTGAGAAGGTCACTAGCTTTATACAGCATTTCCGTAGGAAACCTGTAGGGTTTGGAGTACATAACTTTGATGAGGCATCGCTGAGCACGCTCGAGGTCAAGAAAATGAGTTTTTGTAGCACCTCCCCAGACCGAGATACAGTATGTTATAATGGATTGAGCCAGGGCTATGTATATTTTGTTCTTGATTTTATCAGATACAATATGCCGTAAAGATTTAAAAACCCATATCAGTTTCCTGGTACGCCCTATAAGCAGGTCAATGTGAGAGTGCCAGCTGAGCCGTTGGTCAAGCATGATACCGAGGTATTTTGTTTGCTCAACTTTATCAATAGGCGGACAGTTGCATGACTGAGTTCCAGGAGACAGACAAGAGTGAATTTTTATATGAAAATCATCATCTGGCTGGGAATTTATATAAGGAGCAAAACAGATGTAGTTTGTTTTTTTGATATTAAGTGTAAGAAGGTTATCTCTTAGCCAAATGGATACCCTAGCTAATCCCTTTTCAGCCAACTCATGGACTTCGGACCAGGTTTTGCCACTAAATACAATTGCAGTGTCATCCGCGTAGGAGAATATCCTCCCCCCGATGTCTCCCAGGTTACACAACTCATTAATGTAAACCAGAAAGAGCGTCGGGCCGAGGACACTCCCCTGCGGGACACCGAAGGTGACTGTTTCCTTTTCGCTAGTAAAGCAGTCAATCTTTACCGCCTGGGTCCTGTCTTGGAGGTGGCTTTTAAAAAGTGAAAGAGCCACATCTCTGACACCAATTTGCTCCAACCTATGCACAAGAATGGGGACAGAAACAGTATCAAAGGCCTTTTTGAGGTCTAAGAATACCGTCAAACATTTTTTACGGTTATCCACTTCCTTAGTTATTGTAGAAGTAAGATCTAAGATGGCGTCTTGAGTTGATAAACCCTTCCTAAAACCATACTGTGAACTGGATAATAAATTGTATTTGTTGAGGTAGTTAACTAATCTGTGGTTTATTAGCTTTTCTATTATCTTGGAAATTGAAGAAAGCACAGAGATAGGCCTATAACGTTAGCGAGCTTACAAATAAAGGGTACAACAAAATGGCGTGCATGTTTTAGAAAACTGGTAGTAATCCCATCCCAACCCGGCGCACTACCCGAATCCAGGCTCATAAGAGTGCTTTCCACTTCCTTTACGTCTGCGTCTAACAGGACGAAGGACGATGAATGAGTGTGGTTTGACGTAGGGTAAGTTTGACATGTGCCAGGAACAGATTGTTGTAGTATATTATCAGCGAGGTTTGATCCAATGGAAGCAAAATAATGGTTAACGTGGTTGACTGAGTCAATTGGTTGAGGTTTTATATTCAACAATTCAGAGTTAACAGTTTTTGAAGGTTTGTACCCAGTAATGTCATTTACGTTCACCCAAAACTTGCGCGGGTTGTTTATAGATTTAGCGATAAGATCACTATTATACTGTCGCCTCAATCTTTTGATAAGATTCGAGCAGAAGTTACAAAAACGTTTAAATGTTATTTTTAAGATGATGTTACAAGAATCCGTACGAAGCCTTAGTTGCATACTGTTCCTAAGTCTGATGCACCGTAAAACACCTGGAGTAATCCAGGGCTTCAATATTCTTTTACTATTTGTTACTTTAACTAGTTTAGAGTTTTGTTGTATAACTGATTTAATCATAGCAATGAACGAATTAGCAAAAACTTCTGGATCACAGTAAATGTTAAGGTAGTAAACGTCATAAGATATTAGAGCTTTGTAGGACTTTTCAAAGTCTATTATTGTTTTAAATTTAGAGGTTGGTTCTTTATTTTGCTTATTTGACATTGCTAGAAAAATCATATTGTGATCAGTAATAGAAGTGTTAAGAACCGCAACAAAAGCAGGGTTTGATTTAGCATCTGTTTTGAGTATAACGTGGTCAAGACAAGCATCGTATCTCGTAGGTAAGGTGTGACCAGGCAAAAGTCCATGCATGGACAGCACATTTAGGTAACACAGTCTGTTTTGACGTTCATGAGATTTTTCATTTAATGTAGGAAGTAAGTTAATATTTATGTCCCCGATCACTACAATATTTCGAAATTGACTGATGGTTTCAAGGTGTGAGTTTAAGGAGTTTATAAATATGTCAGCATTTGAGAATGATGGGGAGCGATAAATACCTAGAAAGGCGAAGTTATCCACAATAATTTGTAAGCCCGTGGCCTGAGAAAGTTTGAGTTCAGTAACTTTCGCCTGATGTATATTTTTTATGTAAACCACTACCCCATCGTTCTGATTAAGAACATTCATTGATTGATATGACGAGTAATTACATAATACAGGTAACTGTTTATACGTGCACAATCTGCATTCGGTGAGTATAAGAATGTCCACCTCACAATATAATTGCGATAGAGTTATTTGTAAGTCATAGAAATTACCGTAGATACTCCTTACGTTTTGTGTAACAACTATCAGTTAATTACTTGAGGAGCCAGAACAATGGTTCGATAATTCGTGAACGTTACACTTTAATGAGTGAGTTATTTCAAATCGGTCTAATACTTGAAGTGTATGGGAACTATCCATATAGATGGGCGGGTATTGCAATAGTACATTACGTCACAGGCCGAGTATATAGCAATTTCTGGTCGAGTGGCATTGGAAGGCCGAGACGAAGTCGAGGCCTTCTAAAGTAAACGAGACCAGAAATTGTTATTTCGGCCGAGGTTTGTATAGTGCTTTTCTCCAATTTGCAAGGAAACAATTAATTAAATCGTGATAAAATTGACACTTTGTAACTTTTAAAGTTCGCAAAGCGTTGGCGCTGGTTTTGCTTACGTTCCGTTTCATAAAGAATGCGCGGGAAATTCACATTCAGCCTTCAAACTTCAAACAAATTGTGTTCCATAAAACACCTAATCACGAAAGTGTGAAGTTTAAGAACCCTTTTATTACCGGCCTAGTCCGGCAATTTCTATTACAGTCCTCTGCGCCTTGACTACATAAATGAGCCCATTGACGTATTCTTTTTTTAAAGTAATGAAGCTATTTCCAAGCAAATTGGAGAAAAAGTCGTTATCTTTAGGTAGTTTGAATGGAGTAGTAATACCGAGTAGGTATTCGTGTAGGCACATATTAAAAATGCAGTTTTTAGCAGACCACTGCACTGATAATAGGTCGAGTAGGCATTAATTTCGTGTAAAATACACAGTTTTATTGTTTGGTAAGCGTGCAGGTTTACTGGCGATGTGTAGGTACATAAAATGTTAGGTTGTAAGATATGCAGGCTGATTGTAGGAGGTTGGGTAGTTGTAGTGTGTGTATGTGCGAATCTCCTGTTTAAATGTAGGTATGTAGCTGGGTATGGCAACGTAATTTTAGAGTGATTGTTTAGTTTGTTTAAGTTTGTGTATAAGTAAGTGAGTTGATTATGTCTGACTGCAATGGCTGAGTAGGTGTGTAGTGTGTAAGTGCGAACGGCTGTTAAAATTAGTATGAGTGTAATACAGGACTGTTTTTTGTAGGTACTATCGTAATTAAATGAAGTAAGTAGTAATATAAAACTGAATTAAGTAAACACATAGCACAGAATATTACAGATAGTCAAGTTTCTTGAAGCAGTTGGTGGACCTGGGTTTCATTTTGGATGCAGATTATTTTTGATTGTTCGTTTTTTCTTATGAAGACTCTTCCGAACGCGGTCCAGCAGTATTTATAGTTGTTGGTTTTGGCGAGTCCTCTGGCCAGGAAATACAGCCGGGCACCCTTAGAAGTCAGCTGTTCTGATAGGTATACTGGGGTGTCTTCATTTGTAGTGAAACCGAGATGTTTTGGTACTACTACTACCTTCGGCGCAAGACCGCGAGGGTTTTTACATGCTCCGAACTTCAATTTGAAGATGGCACCCCATGATGATGCTGAGAGTTTTAAACCACCTACAGTAACTAATAGGCCTGCCGACTAACTAATAATCATAGCAAGTATCTGGACCGCCGGCATCGTACTCTCTTAAACACGAAAGCATATTTGTAACAAACTTCATGCAATAATTAACAGGGTAATAGTTTCATCATGCCAGCCTCCTCATGTTCATAACAACTAACATACTCTTGGTATAACAGTTAAGTTTATATTGGCTTCACTAACTAGCAACAAATAATCTGCGGCTGTGAGAGGCAACAAAGTTACTACACAGCAACTGGTAACGGTAAGCTCATGTATTATGTTTCCTCAAATTTTGAGCGTGTTTATTTATTAAAATGTATCTCAAAATGTATAATGACGCGCAGTAACCAAATATAATTCCGTGTGGTGCCGGTTTAAAATAGCATGACCCTATATCTTTCCCGTTGGTGTCTTAAAAAGCGTCTAAGGGATTTGAGAGTTGATAACATAACATAACAACATAACCCGTGAGATATAGGGGTGATATATGTATGAATGTATGTAATCGAATACAATATTCGTAGAAGGTAATTTCGTTTCGTAGTATCAGCTACGGCGTAGAATCTCGTAGAAAATGGCTACGTTATTTTTTAGTTTAGCGTGTTTCAGTCATATGAATCACGTCTGCAATCTCATACGTCGTCTCTCTTTAGTCGCTTCTTACGACACCCGCGGGAACGGTATGGAGTGCAAAATAAAAAAACACTAAATACTATATTATATTTTGCACATTATAACTACAATTTCTTCACATTGTGTACACAATTCTGAAACCAACTTAAAACACTTCATGTTAATTTAACGCAACAAAAGAAACTCTTAGTTCACAGAACAATGGTCTGAAAGGAAGCAAGTTTCCTGCAGCGAGCTCCTGAACTAGGTCCGTTAGTGCAGGAGCTTCCGCCGCGGTATTAATAGCGAGCTTTAATGGTTTCTTACAGGAAGCTCCGGTACTAATAGATTAAACTTGTGAAGGCATTGCTTCCGGTTGCCGTTACCTCAGAGCTTTCAAGTCACGGGAGCATTTTGTGCGTGTTTTATAGGTTAGAGGGCTTAAGTATAAAATTAACCTTTGACATACATAAAGTTGATATTTATCACTTTTCCTTATCCAGTCTGGTTAGGACATTGGAGGCCGAACCAGCTGATTTCCCGAAAATATGGATGGTTACGTGCTTCGGAGGGCACGTTAAGCCGTTGATCCCAGTTGGTGTCTGTGATTGAGACGGTGGTCGATACCAACTAGCCATATCAGAGCCCTGCTGCTTGGTTGTTAAGCTCTGACACCAGGGTTCATTGGATCGTTGGACGACTCTGAGAGAGAAAAGTTAAAACAATTTTTTGCATTTGGAATACCAAAAAAGTATTGATGCTTTTTCGAAAACCTGCAGTTTGATAGCTATGCAACTACAACTACAACAGTACAGACACATGTCCAGGATATCAGCCCACCGCTGGACATTGGCCTCCCCCTTTCGGGTGGAATTAGCTATACCTCATCTCCTATAATTTATTTTAACTGAATTTACTGGGATCTAATCAAACATTCGTAAATTAGGCAGTTAGGCACTCATTCATGTTTTTGATAACATTTCTGCAACTGCGTTTGAAGCCTAATTGACCAAATGAAATTGTGTTTTGAGTAATTTTGCATCAAAGGTATAACTTAATGCACTTAATTGTATTTTGTATCTCGTTTCCAGCAACCGGCATGAAGTTGTAGGTAATACGATTTATGTCAAAATGCTTTACACCCGTTCGTCGTCGCTGTGAATACGAATTTATTTTAATCAGCTTTATGCACAGTTTTAGCATATATTTTTACAGTGTCAGCGTTACCCGTTAAAACTGATTTTTTCTTGCTGTAGATAGCCTGGGTACTTTACTACTCGACTGTCTTAGAAAGAGTATTAATATACGGTTACATTAATTAATTAAGTACAAATCTCTTGAGGGTGTGGTCTACTCACAAAACTGAACTGACTTGAACTTTTGTTAGTAACTTTTCACCGAAATATGTAAAAAAAAATTGGGCCTCCCATACAAAAATGATGGAAAAAGAGGTCCAAATGTTTTAATCATATTTCGAAGAAATTTTTCTAACAAAAGTTGTTCAGTTTTGTGAGTAGATCACACCCTCTAGAGATTTGTACTTAATTAAATGTAACCCTATATACATTATGTTGTGGATTGTGGACAAGTGTAAATTCTTTTCACGGGCTACAGTCCAAACGGCTATACGGATCATGACATGACATATTAATTATGATGATGTGTCGTTTCAGCAACACGAGTGACACTGGCAAATATATTCAAAATGCCGGATGTTACTTTGAAATTACCACAGCTGTGTTTTTTATTACTCGTTTTTAATTTCAAATGAAGCAGTTTAGTAACTAATATTTTATATTGAACTTCTTGATGATTAATCAAAACGAGGAGTATTATCACCAGTTCCCGGAATAGTAAAAAAGTTCAATGTTTCGTTTCCAAACTATCCAATGAATTCCCGCTACTCTCAATTAAACGTACACAAACAAATCCAAACTGTGTTCTCCTGGTTTCCATTTTGTAACAAAAAATCTGAAGCACTTTTACACGAGTTGTTTTGTTTTTGAGTAGTTTTTATTTAACCGACTGGCTCAGGAGGGTTATGTTTTTCGAAAGTATGTGTGTATGTAGGTAGACAAGAAATTCGTTTTCACGGGCTACAGACCAAACGGCTGGGTGGATCTGGATGTGTGAGCTGTCGTTCGATTCGTCTCAGCAGCGCGAGGGGCACTGGCTATATCAAAATTCATAAATTCAATATGGTGTATCTTAATTGCAAAATATGATTTTGAAATTACTCCAGGCCGACTGCATACTGACATTTGCTTGTATCCATTTTGTATTTTAAAAAACTGAAGCACTTTTACACAAGTTTTTTGTTCATGAGTAGTTCATTTTTGTTTATTTGTATTCAGTTTTGAATTAAGCGTTTCAGGAGCAAATATAATTCGCCAGGTGAAGTTCTCAGGTATAAACCGGCGCTTGCAATGAATGGCTTGTAGTCGTAGTTGTAGTTGCAGTCAACTTCCACTTCCGGATCCGGTACCTTGTTAGTTTAAAAACTTGTTTTCTCGTTATAATTAAACGAAACTTTAAGTCTGCATTAAGCTGTAAGAAACTCTGTGATGCTTTGCAAACAAAACACAAGCGATACATTGTTAAAACGTTAATAAAATAGGTACCTATTTGACGTATGAATAAAAAATGTCTCGCTATTTTGTGTAATCAGAATATTGTATTTTGTTTCTAATTAAATCTTGTAGTGCTTGTAGTGTACAAAATCAAATATTTTTATACGTACTTACCTACTTAATATTAAATACCACGAAGGTGTGTCTTAATATGAAATATTATTAAAATATTCATAGCGGCGGTTGCAGGAGCGGAGCAAGGGAGGGGTCGCTTATCTCTGGTTTATGTAAACGCTAGTACCTGATGGGGGGGGAACGCAGCGGTCGGTATAATTCGCGCTGAATATTTATGACTGAGATCAGATTCAGCCGAGACCGAGACCGAGACCGAGACTCGCCTAGACCGAGAGACGCGGACGACGCCGAGGAACTGATTGTTCACGTGCCGATTTAAATTCATCGGCATTTACCTAATCAAAAGCAAACGAAACGGTCCTACTTGTTTATTAATGAATATTTGAATTTAAACGAGTCCTTTATGCGGTATTTTAAGGGTTCCGTATCTCCGTAAATCTTAACAGATCACGTTGTTGCCTGTCTGCCTACCATCTTATTTTTCTATCGTGTTTTTAACACTAGTTCATGATTTTCTCATCTGTAGTTCACTCATCGTTCATGAATGTGTTAAAATCTAAAGTATGACAATAAAAATTAACAGTTAGATCGCTGGCAGTCGAAGGCCCAAGATCGAGACAGGTGGCGACAAAGTGCCAAAAATAAAAAACTTTGCGCTGCAGTTGGACGCTGAATAGGCTACGTAAAAATAATTTAAAAAAAAATCTTTAATTTACGGGCTGAAACAAGCGTTTATTTGGCAAAAAGGAATAACTTAACAACTTTTATGTGGCAATTTTTCACTCCGCCTACTGCAGTGCCAGATTTTATTAAAGCTTATTCCAAAAGTCCGCTGCAGATATATTACAGCTTTCCACAATAAAAAGAATTATTAAAAGCAAAAACTGCAGCAAAAAGCGCTTTAGTTGGGAGATTACGCATGGCTCGTCTGCAGACGTGCCTATAGAGAGAGCTATATTATGTAGTCTTTGCCGACATAGCACCTACAGTACCTACACATATATAGGGTGTAAGGGATGGTGTATTGAAAACTTTGCAGGCATGATCAGACCATGCAACCGAACAAATTTTACTATGGAGCCAAAGGGAGGAAACGAAAAATAATTTCAGGAAAAATAAAAAAAAAACACGGTTGCACTTTGCTACCATATCAATGGAGAAAGTTGTTCAGTTTCATGGTCTGACCACGCCTGCAAAGTTTTCGTAACACTGTCTCATACACGTCCCGTCCATAGAAATGGTCAGCATTTCCGCCACGTGTAGTTTTCGACTGGTTTGCCCACTATACTCTAAACTAAATGAATGGCAAACCATAGCCAAAAGTATTTAATTTTGGTAGTACAAAGAGTTTCGTTCATTCTATTCTGTTCTATGTTATTTATCTTCACAGGCAAACAGTCTACATACATACAAGAGATATTTCCGAATAAAATACGGTTGCAAATGTGGTTATGCTACGGAACTCCAGCCTGCACTTAAAATCATTATGTTTTTTCAGCGTCCGACTTAAAATATGGGCTTCATACGGCTTATGGCTGAAATAAAAAATCTCTGTGAAAAGTATAAAGTCGCAATAAAAATTGTGAAATGGAAAATGCTCGTTTGGGCAAGCTTGCTTGATATTAGCCTTATCTTTTTAGCGTAGAGTGCAAAAGCAAATGCAATATAAATACCTCGTTTTGCATGTACTAAGTAGGTACGTGATACAAATATTTATCTGAGTTCGCAACAGCAAAGAAAGACCCGTTTTTGTCGACATAATGTGCTTTTATTTGCCAATTGCAAAGAGCTCTCTCGTTTCTCATTTAAATTGGAGTTCATTTCATGGAAACGTTAACATAAGGTAACGTTTGAAATGTATTTTTCTTCTGATTATGCTAAGGTTTTTCTTTATTTATTTCCATGGTAGAATTTGTACTTGAAGACCAATTGTAGAGACCACCTGTGTTGTGCTTTGTGTTTTTGTATTAATGTGTTTTATTTTGTTTTTCTGTACAATATAGCATATTTTATTGTACTTGCCCGTTTCACCAATAATGGTACTTGTCTACCGCTTGTATTTACTTGTGTACCTATTTATCCTACTTGAGACATTCTGAGCACAGAGTGTGTTAAATCACCGCCCTTATTAGAAAAGCCAATGAGGGTGTTCTTCCTTGACCTGAATAATCCTACACTCCTTGAAGATGACCACTCTCACCGTCTTTATCTTTTTGAGGGGGACACCGATCCGTCTAACGACCCGGTGAACCTCGGTGACCACAGTCACGTAACTGTATATAAAGTATCAAAAAAGAGGATCCAAATTTAAAAGTATTTCCACAGAAAAATCGTTAGCTTGCTCCACAGGTTTGCTATTCAGAACTGCTGTGCTTGGCATAATGACACCCTTGAGTGCTATGTCGGTTGATTCAGCCGGCTGTGTGGTGACGTGATGACGTCACCGTGTCACACGCTGCGCTCGCCGGGCCGCACGCACCGCCGCGCCTCTAAAGCTGTGGGACCTTTGCGAGTCTTTTGAACGCAGCTCGAATGAAAACCTCACACTTCAGGTACGTTTTATGAAATAGTCTGAGTTCTAAAAATAGTATTTTCTCGTTTTCAGAACGGAGATGCAAAAGCTCGTAGATATAATTATTTAGCACAAAAAAAGTTCTAACTAAGCAAGATCTTGAACGAACAATGACTACACGCGAGTTTTATTTCAGAGCATTGTATAATTTAATGAGGAATGCGTGCTAGTTCTAACCTCACGCCATTTAACTCTTGTTTAAATAATTTAGATTTTTAAAGAAAAAGATACAAATGGCTAAGAAAAGTTTTGTCCGTATCAAGGCCAATATCTTCATGAACAAAACGCTCTGTAATCTTATCTCATTCATAAAGTATCCCCCAGATGAAGTTCTAAATCCGTGTCCGAGCGAATGGCACGTGACCGCTCTTACCCCCCCCCCCCCCTCTTCTTGCCGCCCTCCGAATCCCCCCCTGTGATATAAAACATGCACGAGGTCACGGGACCTCTATTAAGGAATTGCCCCTTTTTCCCACTTCATGACGGCGCCGGGGAAGTTAAGTTCACTAAATAATTTCTTCGTTTAGCCGATGTGGCTTTTTGGGTGTTTGAGGTTAGCCTGTTTGTGGCATATCTGACCTTTTATTAGTACAACGTTTTTACAGGGTGGTAAGCGTTTTGGGAACCTTTGCACCAGAAAAGTTTATTTGATTGCGGAGGCATATATCTCAAACACAGAAACACTCTGATATAAATAATCTAAAAGAGACAGCTCAACAGCGCTGCCGTGCAGTCCCTAAAACGCAGTATCTGCAATCGGACAGTTTTGAGAAAACAGCGAAAAACTACTTTAGCTAATTATTTTTACAATTTCCTGATGTTTTCAGTTAGAGCATTCACTACCATCAAAAACGTATAGTTAAAAAGAAGGAAGGGACAGAAAAATAAGTTACATTTAGCTCACAGTTTACGAAAAAAAACATATGTTTAAATTCGTTGCAGTTACTACATTTCAAATTTAGATTTTTTTCTCATATAAACTGCATAAAATGCAGTATCTGTGCAAGATACTGCAAATTTTTGCAAACTTAATTAATATTGCCATCTAAAATGCAGTATCTCACCTATTTTGCTGCGTTTTAACTTGCAAACCTAAATAATAGCTCGCAGTTACCGCTATCTTATAAAAATAACATGTCAAAAAATCGTCTTCTAGCCAAACAAGCCCTAAACGAGAAACAGGCGGAGGCTGAACGGGCCCTAATTGCTGCGAAGCTATAGGAGCAACAAGCAAAAACAGACCTGGAAGATCACTTCTCATAACGCTTGGTGCACCGGGTGAATGACGGGTGCGGGCTTCCAAAAATGGTAACGATTACGGAGGAAGGGCTAAAATGTAATACGAATATACCCACTTATCAGGATTATGTGTAGCGGAAGCGGTTGGTGAAGTTATGAGACGCTTGATAATTGCCTGGCTCTAATTAAAGTTATTTAATTTGACTTTTAGGTGCGTTTCGTTTTGTAATGGTTGTTCACCTTCATTTCGTAGAGGACGAAACTCACAAGAGTTGTCGCAAGACACTCGTGAGACCGATGCCTCGCAGATTCGCCATCGCCCATCTTGACTATACATATCCTAAGTAAAATACCTTTAGCGCCTTCCAATAAAACCAAGATTGTACCGTTTAGAATCAGTATACTGCGATTTAGGTTGTAAGTTAAGACAAATTAATAATATCGTTTTCTCAAATAACATGCAGTATGTGCTGCATAGAAGCAAGATACTGCAATTTAGGTGGTAAATTAAGCCCATTAATAATATAAATTTCTCAAGTATAATATGCAGTATGTGCTGATTCGAATTAAGATACTGCAATTTAGGTGGTAAGTTCCGCCCATTTATAATATAAATTTCCCAAGTAACATACAGTATGTACTGTTTATAATCAAGATACTGCGATTTAGGTGGTGAATTAAGTTTATCAATAATACAAATTTCCCAACTAAAATGCAGTATCTGATTTTTACTGCACTTTAGCCGGTATATTACCATAACGTAACTACATAAATTACAAACTGCATTGCAGTTTCTGTATTCATTACTGCATTTTAATCAGTAATGTTCGTTGATAACTGTAGATGCTGCATTTTAATTGGTATTGTTACATATATTTGCTGTTTTGTCATCAGTTACTGCAAATCGACTTTCAATTATTTCAACTTTCAGTTATTCTATCAAAAATCCGGAAAAATTGACATAAAACTTGTGATGTGGGTGTCAAGGTTCAACATTAAAAAAAAAATGGCAAAAATGCAGATACTGCGTTTTAGGCTCTGTACGGCAGAGCGGGCCACTTTATTCTAGTCTAGACTCAAGACCAATGTCCCAGTTGATCGACTTCTTCTTCTATCGAGTAATGAAAACGCCACAAAACAAGAAATTGAATTGAATTGAATTCTATCGAGTCGATGGCATGACCAATATGCCCATGCTTCAAGCGCCACTGTCCCAGTACCGACTTTACAAAAGTCTAAAAGATTTCTAAATTTATTAAAATCTGCCAGCAACAATCTCCTCTCTGCGCTAATCTTACATTTCCCTTGGTAATTTCAAAATGGCGTCCATTACGATGCACTTGACACTTAAGGTGCGACCTGCGTTAAATATTCGCGAGCAGGGCTGCCACTTAAACTTTAATTGCTGGACCGGTCAGCTAGTTTATCTCCACTTTAGTTTTTATAGCAGAAGAGTTTTTCGCACGGTGAGGGATGTAATTTAATAATTTAGCGAATATCAGGGGCTATCCCAAATTGGGTTTTTAACCATGAAGAGGGAACGTGATTTGCGCGAATCTTTTTGGCTGAAATCAAAACCAGGATCAAGTATATTATTGAATAGGTACATATTTAAAATTATTATCCCGTTTTATCCGGTTTTCAGGCGTCGTCAACATCTGTTGGTGTCAGCAGGCAGTGAGAGCCAAGTCAAGTCTCTTGAGAGCCAATCTTATTGAACACTCCAAACGGATTGCTACCATTGACTCAAGTGAGGTCCAGAAGTGTTGAGTGAAAAATACTTCAACAGCGATCAGAGAAGAGGGAAGATTGGGAGTTACTCCAAGAGTTTGACTAGCTACGGCATAGCTCTAGCTACCGTAGTCGTTATGACGTAGCAGATCTTAGATCTGGCAAGAAGTGGTTGAAGAACTATGACCCTAGGGTTCATCCACAGGGTGGACACACAAAAATAATAGAAAGAAGCAGAGAAAAATCATATACCTACCGTGCATTTTCCGTCCCATTTCCAACCACCCATCAGAGCAAGCGTTCCATTAAGAGCATAGTGATAGTTACTTAGCGGCAACATGCTTTTAGGCTAATATCTTCCTGTTGATGTGCCATGTACGAGTAGGATCAAACTCAAGACCAATTTGTGTTTTTTGGGTCGACGACGACCACGCTGCTTGCACAATGTAAACACGCTACGTCATACTCGTCATAGAAGATTAGCCAACCAGAAGCTGTTGCCTAAAACGCGGTAAAACGGGTTAAAAAAAAAGCGGCCAAGAGCGTGTCAGACACGCTCACAAATATGGTTTCGTAGTCAACGTTTAAATATCAGGTCTTTCAGCGTTACAAAGTTAATTTTGTTGCTGGTTTGTTTGCAGCTGTATGGTTACCAACCGCAAATAGAAAAACTTTAATATTTCCTCAATCTTAAAAAAGTGGTACAGTAGTCGTTATAGTTTTCATGGTAACTTCATATAAAGAACTATATTCCATATTTTTTTCAAATTTTTTGCAAGCATACTTTAGAAGTTAGCCGAGGTAAGCCGACTGATGCCGGATTATTCACTCTTCTCGACCCACTTCATTAAAAATTATCACGATTCATGAAAACAACAATAAATCTACCGTAAGCTGATTCACTAAATGGGTCGAGTGGTTCGTGCTCGAACGCCACAAGATCACAAAATCATTGTCAAGTTGAGCGGAATGACCCTCCACCCCCCGCCATCCATCCGCCATCGCTCACTCACGCCAATTTGAGTTCCAGTTCAAAAGTGTACACGTCGTGATATTTCAGGTTGAACTTGGCTCAAAATGTAAAAATCGTGGGCTTTATCTTTTTATCTTCCAGATGACGTAAGATCAAATCTGTCAGACAAGTGATCGTCAGCCGTCAACGATCCGTCGCGTGTCTCACGTATGTCTCTTCTGATTCATACATTTTATATGGAAACGGTTTCAAGTTTCGCGATGTCGCACGTCTCATGACTTCGAGGATCGCTCGTGATGATAGCCCTTTATAGACAAAGGTCTACGAACTCACGCTACACGGCTTAGAACCATCATTAAGAATCTGAAAAAATGTGCGGAAAATGAAACTTTGAAACTGTTTTACAACTTTACTTTGTAGTTACAACTTTACTTTGCATTCAAAAATATTTACACTTCGTCACTGCCAGCGAGCTACTTGTTATATTTTTGAACGCAATGCTGAGTAATCCATTTAAATAACTAGGAACGCAAATACAACTTTAATTTAAGCTCAGGTCTCTTGTGGCATTCCCCCAACTAATTAAACGGTAATTCTAACATTGTTCCCGAAAGCCGTCGCCGGTTTCCAATAATTGTGGGTGATTCGATTCCCGCCACACTGATCTACCATCCACGGAGCCTGCTTGGGAACCGTACACTTTTACCGCAAATTAGGGTACGTACTTTAACGGCGCGGAAAATCTTTTAAATGCATATTTACATGTAATAGTAAAAAATAAAAGTAGTTCAATTTCCTGTTTATTTCATACATCTCATTCGCACACATTCTCTCTCCCATCTATCAGTTCTTTTCCTTTGCCTAACAACATGGCGTCACAAATTACGAAAACGGTACAAGGCCGAATTCCGAAAAAGGCCTGCTACAGGCGGTTGTTATACTCCTATAGTAAATCAACACTCTCACACCAGGCCTTTTTCGGGTCGTTGGACGACTCAGACCAACACGAAGAGAGACCGTCAAAAGAAGGATGTTCCAAGTATTCCAGGGGAAAGTCAAGTCCACAGATGATAGGTCCCTACTTTACCAATAATGTTGGTGATCGACAAGTCCACAGATGAAAGGTCGTTGCTTTACCAATAATGTTGGTGATCGAGTCCGGGCGCGCGGACTGCGGGAACCGCCGTCTGATGCTTAATGACCAGTCGGGGGAAACTTCAGGGGAAAGTCAAGTCCACAAATGATAGGTCCCTGCTTTACCAATAATGTTGGTGATCGAGTCCAGGCGTTCCTACTCCGGCAACCGCCGTCTGATGCTTAATGACCGGTCGGGGGGAACTTCAGGGGAAAGTCAAGTCCACAAATGATAGGTCCCTGCTTTACCAATAATGTTGGTGATCGAGTCCGAGCGTGCCGACTCCGGGAAGCGCCGTTTGATGCTTAATGACCGGTCGGGGGAAACTTCACTCGTTTCAGATTACCAATTCTTCTGCATCGGCTCGCTTCAGCTGAGCAGTAAGTTGTAGTGTATGTAGACACAGTCACAATAAGAACAAATTTTAAATTTAAACGACATCAAAGATACAGCACATTAGTTTTCTACTTGATATTGAAATCAATCAATACCTACTACAAAACAATTTTTCAAATTTATTCATCAATATTAAAGTTTTTTTTTAGTGTTACCAACGTTTAAACAATATTTCAATAATTACTGCCTTCATTTCCTAGATAAGTACATATTTAAAACTCTCTGAAAGAATACATACATAGTAATTTTTCTAAAATGTTTCGAAGTAGCATGTCATGATTACATCTCACTGTAAAAAAAAGGATACAATATATAAAAGTAGTTTAAAAAAATAAGAAATGAAACCATAGGTAAACTAAAACCTCAAGTAGTTTAATTAATCTTAAACATGGGCCCAATGTTAATGATACTTAAAATTAAAGTGATCTGGATTATAAAAAAAAGTTAAACAAAAAAAATGTTTGTTTGATTTATGATTGATACCTGAACAGAGTACTACTTATTTTCTAAAAAAATATGTTTTAACTGAAATTTTAACTAAGTAATCCAGTTACACCCTTATCTAAAGTTTACTTACTTAATAATGCTGTACCAAGAACCTTTATTGTATACAATTTTGCTTCATTAATTAAGATAATTACAATTTGGATAAAAATGAAAAGCATACTGGAATCATTCAAACGTCCATGAACTTGAAATACATAATTTGTATTCGAACCTTCCGCCTCAATGTCAAATAAAAGTGTTTCTTTTTTTAGAAGTACTTACCTGTAATGTACAGGACAACAAAACCAAAATTTTCTAAGGTGTCATACAAAACATAAGTCAATTAGGTATAAAGTTAATTTATCTTATAAACTATAACTGTCACATCCAAGATATTATGCATTAGCATAAAATACTCACCATCAAGTGTCATCATTATGAAGAAAAGGTCACGTCGTCACGTGCTTTTTCATACTTTTTTTTTGTCATTGTTATTACATAGCTAGCTATTTTCCTTTTTCAGTTTATATATACGTACGTATTGGCATGATTACTTCGTAAGCCTTTAGGATCCTATCTCTCGGTACCGTCAATCTTATTTAGAAGCATATACTTTTTTATTTACTTATTATTAACATATCGTGACCGGTCTCTTTACAACATTTTTTATTTATTTATTTATGGTACTTATTTTTTTTTTACATTTATTAGTCGACTTTATTTTTTATAATATATTATATTGGCATACTAGTGCCTAATATGGGTTGTGCGCACACCCTTTTATTAATTGGGGCCATGATTTAAGCTTTCATACAACTCCAACTGTTTTCACTGACAAGGACTCGCTTACATCAATGATCAAACTGAAGGACCTGACCCTCAATGTACCATTAATATATAGGGTCATGAATTAAGACTACTTTAAGATCTCCAACAAATTACACTAAGGAAGCTCGTTCGCATAATGTTTTGAAGGACCTGCCCTATTGTACCATTTTTTTTTCTAAAAATCATTTTTATCTCCTCTCATATCCACCTCTATAACCTTCAGTAATACACACTGACCAAATATTTTGGTTCAAACACTATGCGCAATTTCATGGGTGATCAGTCCATTAACGAGGCAAAATATTTTAACCAAAACATTATCAATCACAATAAATAATAAACCTTTCTAAACGTAAACTCAACTAAACTTACAAACACCCCGATTACCTTTCCAAACGGCTAAAATTGCTAAGCCTACTTAAAACAAAGCATCTTCCTAGAAAATGTAACTAATTATACTCATGTTGGTATAAAAAGATATTAATACATTTCCTATTCCTTCAGATTGTACTAGAATCCTTTTTCCAACTCATTTTCTTATAGTCTTCGTAGTTTTCACTTATTTGTCTCTATCCGTTAGTATTCATCCTAAACTTACATGTAGATTTTTGTCGCATAGAAATACTTGTCGTCATCTTTGTAGAGGTATCCATATTCTACCTACTCATGTCATATCATATTAAATATACTCATTTCTAAGAAGTATATTCTTATCGTCTGTCCATTTTGTTTTGTGTTACAATTCACACTTTATAAAGGCATGTGAATTTTATGAAAGCAAGGTGATTGCATCAGCCTTCACATGATTCGTGTCGTATTACAAGTTGCAATTGAATCCGTTGCATTATTATGCACAAACATCTACGCTGTTAAAACTATCTGCTACATAAAATGTTGTTTCATTTTAGTTATACAGGATGTTAATAAAAGATGACTAAATCTTTAAATGTTATGAAAGTGTAAAGCAATGTAAAAAAAAAATATATAAGTATATGTTATTATGATCATTCAATACTGTTATTACGAAGTATGCAAAATAAAATTTGTATATATTAATATGTAGATTTGAGTAATTATTGGTTGTAATTCTATCCGTCTTATTGGTACGTAATTCTAAGCTGAAAGTAATATAAAAGTATTTATATTAAAACATCTAAATCATTCTGTAGGTTTAATCGCAGAGTTAGAAAATGATCTAAATCTCCATTAGGTAAAGCTTTTTTAAACAATCTCTATAAATCTTCTCTGTTTAATTATTTGAAACAAAGTTTTGAAATACGATATGCTAGGATAGAACACGTGAGACTCTATCAAAATGTAGTGCTGTGTTACTGGTGGTGTAGTGTTACTGTACTTTGTACCTGTCTATTTATGATGCAAAACGATCTTACTTGGAAACTAAAATTAATGTATAGGTAAGTATGTAACATAAATATTATTTGCAGTAAAAATTATATGCACGTAGACACTTAGGTATTTTACCTTTCAGATTAGAAGTTAAAAGAATCGGAAATGAAAACATTCGGAAACAGATTCAGAAACTGACGACGGTGTTTACTAAAGTAGGTCAGCTTTTGCAAAAAATACTTACTTAGTATTTATTCTGTACTCACTATTAATGTTACTAAGTGAATCACGTCATCAAAGTTCCAAAAAAAAATACATTGATACGTACCTATTTTATAACCATGAATTCAATTTAAAAAATTAACTGACACTGGCTCATCAATCTGATTACCTACATATTTTCTTTCGAAAATGTAGCTTTTTTTTATATACAGTTAGGAATTAAAATAGTAAGCAATTAAGTAGTAGTTTTAAAACTACTATCTGTATACCTAATTGTAATTATGATAGGCGTATCTGAGCTCGAACATACATACAAGGTTTATAAAAACTTTCAAATTATACAAGGTGTATTCTAATGTGTGTAATTTTTTGTACATCAACATTAGTTATTTTCAATAAAAATAGAACTACAGAACCTAGAAGTAAATGATGAATTTATGAAGTGAATAAAAATATTTATACATACTAATGTAGGTTAATTTATCTACTATTTAATGGTAATTTAATCGGTAATTAAATTTCAACACTTGTCTTAAATATTATTGAAGAAAACGAATGATAACAGCTGAGTGTAGAGAAACATTAAAAGTGTGTATCTGCTGAGGGAGAAATAAAAAAAATAATGGTAAACAAAAATAATTGCAAAAATACTTACGATTTTCTGCTAATTATCTGGTACCTGCTTCGACGAAATCTTTGGAAATTTACGCAACGCATCTGACCATCTATGTTGTTGTCGTTCTAGGTACCTACTCAACTCCACATTGAGCTAAAAATAGATCACAAGGCGTATCCTGTGTAAGAAATAATTGTAGTGGCCTCTGTAACGTTAAACGGTCTATAAAATACTCAACATTATGCTTATTATATCTTGAAAATAAAGGTTCTTGGTTGCTTAGTGTAAAATATAAATTTTAACTAGTAAGTATTTACTTAAAATTAGTTACTGATTAATAGAAATAGAAATAGAAATAGAAATAGAAATCATTTATTTGCTAGAATACATGGCATTTTCATGAGATCTTCGATTACATTCCAGAGCAGTATTCTGCTTGTTACAAGCGTGCAAATTTAACAAATCATTTAATACAATTTAAAATGTCAAATAAAATTTCAAATATACAAATCTATTAAATAAAACAAATTAAAAATATCGGTTATAGAATGTCAAAAAAAGTAATAATAATAGGTACAATGTCAAACAATGAAAGTGAAAAATACTTAAAGATTAATTAAATTCATGAGTAATAACGTAAATTTAAAGTCATACATAATTCAAATATTGTCCAACGCTATAGAAACAATTTGTCAGTAACCAATTAAATAATTTTGTTTTAAATACATTTATACTAATAGTCAGTTTAATGTCATTTGGTAATTTGTTAAAAATTAAGATACTCATGTTATATGCATTTTTCTTATACATATTTGTATGACATGTTGGTTGATGCAACAGATGAATATAGTTAGACCGTAACTGTCTTTTCTGCACATTCCTTCGGTATTCATAAAAACTTGGATACATTTTTACAAAAATACAAATTTCGTAGATATAAATACATGGAAATGGAAGAATATTTAACCTTTTGAACAAGGGCTTACACGAATCTCTGAACCCCGCGTTGCAGATTGCACGTACACACTTCTTCTGGACAATGAATGCGCGATCACTATCGACTGAAATTTCCCCAGAGTATGATGCCATAGCGGAGCACCGAAGAGACATAACCGTGATATGCGGATAATGCTGCTTCCTGCGATACAACATTTCTCAAATTCTTCAGAGCAAACACAAATCGAGTTAGTCTGCTATAAACATCATCGACATGGTTTTTCCAGTTTAAATGTTCATCTATTATGAAACCTAAAAATTTAAACTTATTTACTTGATCTATGCTACTATTATCAAAAGAAATATTAAGAGGTATTTGTCCAGCGTTATAAGAGCGGAATTGTATTATTTTAGTTTTGTCTATATTGACTTTAAGATTGTTGTCGTTCATCCAGTCCACTATATTGATCAATACATTATTAATAGTTGACTCCCAATTCGATTTATCTTCACACTTTATTAGTATTGTCGTGTCATCAGCAAAGAGTAGGCTGTTATATTGTGTTATAGCTGGGAGATCATTGATATAAATCAAAAATAGTAAGGGACCGAGTACACTCCCTTGAGGTACACCAGTAGAATTGATTTTAAATTCTGATTTATAATTTTGTTTCACATAAAACTTGCCATTCTTCACAACTCTGGACACCTCCGTACACTGTTTTCTATTAGAGAGGAAAGATTTTATCCAGTCGAGGGCCTTTCCTCTAATGCCATACAGTTCGAGTTTGCGTATCAGCTGGGAATGATTGACAAAATCAAAGGCTTTGCTAAGATCCAGGAAGAGAGATATTATAGGAGTCTTGCTGTCAATAGACTCACTTACAGCTTTAATTAAGTTGAAACCTGCAAGGGTGGTAGATCGACCCTTTCTGAAACCAAATTGTTGTTCGGTTATGATTTCGTGTTTCATCATAAAATCGTTTAACCTCGTGAACATGATCTTTTCCATAATTTTAGAAAGAATGGGAACAAGAGTAATCGGTCTATAGTTGTTGGGATCGGTTCTGTCTCCTTTTTTAAATAAAGGTTTAATTATAGCCATTTTTAAATTTTCTGGAAAAACACCTGTATCTAGAGATAAGTTTATGATGTGTGTTAATGGATCACAGAAATATGGAGCACAAAGTTTTATCATATTTGTGCTGAGCTCATCATATCCGGTAGAGTTACTATTTTTCATTGCCAAGATGACCTTGAAAACTTCATTCCTACATACTGGCTTGAGAAATATTGTATTGCTGATGCTTCTTATATTTTTGAGGTATTTATTTCTTATAACCGTAGTCTGGTCCTTGGTAAGGTTGATAAAAAAAGTGTTAAGAAAATCACTAATGATTTGGGGGTCAGAATATGTAATGTTGTCATGTTGTAATATTTTTATTCCAATGTTATCTATGTTTTTCGGTGTAACTGAATTAATAGTCTCCCAGGTCGCTTTACATTTATTGGGATGACTTTGAATGTACTTGGAATTATTAATTTTTTGAGAGAGTGATATGCACTTTTTAAACATAGAGTTATAAGTTTTATAAGCTCTTTTATTTATATCTTTATTTTTTCCTTCCATTCGGTACTTTAGGTAAAGATTACGTTTTGACTTGCTAGCCTTTTTTAGGCCTTTCGTAAGCCATTTTACGGGTTTCGATCTATTATTACGCTTGACCTTTAAAATCGGGAAGCACAAATCATAAAACAGTCTAATAATTTCGTGGAATTTATCAAAAGCTTCATTTACATCTGTGACGTTATAAATCTCAGAGAACGATAGTGCTGACACACATTCTTGAAACTTTCGTATATTATCGGAGCTAAAATCACGTATAAATTCAAACCAGGTAGTAAAATTAGGTTGAATTCTTGTTTGAAAAGTAATACATTGCGCTGTTTCATGATCAGAGAGCGCTAAAGTATGAATTTGGCCATCAGCTTTTTTTATGTTACTTGCAATTTGATCAATGCATTTTTTCTCTCTAGTTGGTAATTTTATATGAGGCATAAGGTTGTAGTTTTTCAGAACATCTACAAGATCTCTAGAAAATGAAGACTGTACAAGTAGGTCAATATTCCAATCTCCACATACCACTATCTTTTTACGTTTATATTTATTAGTTAAGGAAAACAGTAATTTATCTAATTTAAATAAAAATGTTTTTACGTGGGGTATAGTTTGTGTTGGTATCCTATAAATACTAACTACAATTAGGTTAAGTCCTACGATTTCTACCCCACAACATTCAAAATAAAAATTTTGTGCCAAAACTGGACATATCTGTAAAGGTTTGGTCTCCCAAGCTTTGTTAACCATTACGCACGATCCGCCTCTAGTTTTATTATTATTACGGCAATATGAGCATGCTACCTTGAAATTTGACAAATTAATATTGGATTCGCAACCCTTTTAACAAAAGTCTCAGTAAAACATAAGATATCTAGCTTCTTGCCACCCTTGGCAAAATTATCTACAACTATTTCAATTTGTGACAGTTTACCTATCAAGCCTTGTATATTTTGATGGAATATTCTAATATTATTTATAGAGTCGGAACCATTTGCGTTAACTACGGAATAGGAGTTTCCCACACTCGAGGTCCTAAAAAAGTGCTCTCGCGCATTGACTGTTCTTTTTGATCTTCTTCAGAGTTTGCGTGATGCCACTGTTCAGTTAAGTTTTTAGTGAAATCCTTTTCAAACCTTAAATAATCAATTTCTATATTTATTTTTGATGCTAATAACCTTAATGAATGCCTATGTGTTATAAATTTTGAATTATAATTAAGTAACGTACAATTTTCCCATTTTTTTGCAAGTAAGTGTAATTTTGAATTTATATCATTAACATGGAAGCATTGATTTGATGGCACATTTAGTAAAAATATTTTAATGTCATGAAATTTACATAATATGTCAGATAAATTAGTGAATAAATTAAATGGATTTTCGTCATTACAACCAGCTGAAATTACTAATATGTCCTCGTTTGTTATGTTTTGGCGTAAGTTGTCTAGGTAGCGTCGTATCTCAGCACTTGGCGCAAATGATTTGACCATGCTAGAGATGGTGTAATTAGCTTTGCTCTTCCCTATTGTTCTCTCTACTAGTTTAAATGCTAGACCTCGCACTTGTTGGTCACCTACGATGTAGATGTGGTTTTTCTTCTGAACTTTGGGGTTTTCTGTCATATGAGTCGTATTTTTGTGAGTATCTGGATTTAACGTGCTTCTGCTTGGCTCAAATATCGAATCATTTGTGTTTATAGTGCTTTGGAAAGGAATAGTACTGTGTTTCTTTTTTGTTTTTTCGTAGAGCGAGTAGGAGGAGAGTTACATACTCGTTTTAAGTTGTTGATTTTCCGGTCTCTATCTGACAATGATTTTTTAAGAGCGCTGTTTTCTAGAAGCAGGTCCTCTATTGCTTTGTCAGCTGCATCCAATTTCTCTTGTAAATGTGTAATCATTTTCTTGAGATCATGGTAGTCTTCTGTCCGAATCGAGTAAATGTTTGGACAGCTTCTATTTAAAGTATTTTCAATAGACAATGTACACCTATCCTCGTCCTCGTCATCGGAAATTGAATCAGAAAGGGACTGAAAATGGTTTGAAGTAGGAATATTAATTTGAGTTTTCAGTCTATGCGTTACATACTCTACTACCGGCGTCGATGCAGTCATCTCAGTATCAGTGAGAACTGCCTTGTACGTAGAGTTCGCTGATTTATCCCCGGTAGGTATGCTTTGTTTAGGCTCAGGCGATGAACTCGTGTCACTACGATTTAAGGACATGGCACAATCCTGTACAGGCGGCGAGACTGCTGGCCCAGTTACAATCTTGATGGATGTGCTTTCTTCGGTGTTTGTTGAAGTCGATGCGCACCTTAAAACCGCATGTTCCTCCACTTGTAATATTGATTTCGGTGGTTGTTTTGGAGAATCTGGTTTGTTTGTTTTCGAAATTCTGTTCACTAAATTGATGTTTTTATTTGATGTTGAAGCATTTTGATTACCTGTTTTCGCTATTTGAGGCGATATTCTGTTTTTCTGCAGACAAACTCGGCACTTTAAGTTTTCTCTTTTGGTTTTGTCCATTAGTGTAAATAACTTTTCCGAACATCCTATACATTCAAAATGAAAACTTAGCTGGCACTGTTTACACTGCGCAGGTTTTTTATATTTAATGGCATATTTACATTTACCACATATTATAGCTGCCACCTTGTGGCGTTTTAAAGTTCCTCTAGCAGATAATGGTTCCATGATAATAAGTTGTAGGTTTGTGTTTTTGGTGTTGACAAACTTAGTGTACGCTACAGATGTCACCTCTAAATCCGAATTGTGAAATAAAATCGAAACAAGAAATATTGCCTTTTAGCATGTTCGGCGGAGATTTGAACTCGTTTCTTCCGCTAGGTGCAAAAATACTTGACGCATCAGACCGCTACACCACGAGCTCGGTTGACTTGACTGGCGAAATAAGCGCTCACTATAGTGTCTTTGTGGCTTATCTATCACTAAAGAACCTGTTGTAGTTGTGGGTCAGCTGATCGCAAGCTGGCTTACTGCTAGAGTTCAAAGTTCACTTTTGAGTTTAAATAAGGAAACGGTTTTTGTATTAGGTTATTATCAGTTAATTTGTTTAAAATACACTTTTTAAAATAATGTTATGGATTCACTTTTATAGCACTGATTTATATCACTGTTTTTTCTATGATTTACTGTACCTTTCATGTTAAAACTGCACCAAAACTGACTTAATAGCATGTAACGTTATATTTGTTGTAATTTGAGCAATAGTTAATAAAAATAGTCACAAACGTTTTCACACATGAATTGGAGATGCACAAACATATCTGAATAGTCATATTTACTAAAAACGTGAGAATTATATTTTATAATAATTTTAGATACTCTAACTAATGTTTACGCGACGGCAGCGCCATCTGATCTCCTTAATAATATCTACTTTTAACCGTTACCAATGACCCGTACCAAATTACACGGCATACTAAATAATCAAGTCCTGGATGTTGACATTTATTTCAGATAATTATCACTTCACTTTTGACACTACTAAAAAAAACACATACCATACGCTCACATTTGGTAATAGAAATAGGCAAAAGCCTACCACACGCTTTCTCATCACAACTTGGGACCGGAACGCTCCCTGCTGCAACCACTTCCGATTCAACATCGTCCTGCGCCCTGCTACCTCGGACACCAGTACCGTCTGGTGCCCGGGAGACTGTCATCCATCAAGATCTTGGTTCATGTCCCGGCACCACACGTCCAATACTTTCTTACTTTTGCGCTTCTAGTTCTTTACAAGTCCAGCATCAGAAACGGTTAAAGGTATTTTGTACTTAGATAATATAGATTCTTAAACACCTAGGTAGGTAAGTATGTAGATCATGTTACTACACTGAAGACGCCCAACATGTCACGTGTATCATGCATGTGACGTTCTTTATGGTGACACGCCGGCAAGACCCAACTGATACGATGTCATGCGAGTAATTATTTCGAGATTCTGTTTTCTGTCCTTGCGATAGATCTCACATTGGCCTTGAAAAGTTTGAAAACCAAAAATTGCGTAGACATTTTCTTCGCCATAAAAATCCTTCACCAACAGCCATAGTCCATGATTTCAGATGATCACCTCACTGAGTTCACATATTGTTAGTAACTTTTAGCACGACAAAACTTTTACATAAACGATTTTATTTTCTCGGAACCCTCATACAACCCGAATTGACAAGACTCCAGCTCTCAGCACTGCCCGTATAAGGCAGTACTGGCAGCGGTCGCCATGCAATGTGGGCTGTAGAGGGTTCATAAACGAAACACGTGTGTCTTGTACTGAGTCCGTATATTGAATGTAAAATAGAAAGAGATACATACATATACATGGAGGCTAGTAAGTACTTATGACTAATACTGGGAAGGCGGTGTCTACATACACTACA
This sequence comes from Phthorimaea operculella, assembly GCA_024500475.1. Lineage (NCBI taxonomy): Eukaryota > Metazoa > Arthropoda > Insecta > Lepidoptera > Gelechiidae > Phthorimaea > Phthorimaea operculella. The sequence continues at coordinate 89,178 of JANFCV010000382.1, read as the reverse complement.
AAGTTTTGGCTTAATTTATTATGATAATTAGTTAAAAAAAACTTATTAACTGACTTCTGAATAGATCGACAATTTGATCTTAAGTCATTATCATCATTATCATCATTAAGATAACTTTAACGTGTTTCTCCACGTAAACTCGGGTTACCTCGTATAAGTGTCTTATCTAGCTAGACACTACGACCGAAATTACGCGACCGAAATTTGGCGGCTGAATTTCCGTTTCATCGGCGTAGCACAAATTAGGAAACGGCGCGCGGGGGGATGTAGTACTAGTATTTATTCTGTGACGTTGATTTCCGGTGTTTTTGATTGGGATGCCACACTAAATTACGCCAAACGCGACGGATTTTCGGCTGAAGTAGGTATGTCATCCGTCGTAATGCAAATAACATTGCTGGCGGCACTCTATGGGCGGCACCGAATTTCGTTGCGTAATAATTTCGGTCGTAGTAGTAGTAGGTCGTATCACCGCTCTCGATTAAGCGTCAGATATTTGGAGCATTGTTTAAACTGCGAGTTGCGTTCGTATTTTGTTTGATAAATATTAACGATTCACCGATTTGCTGATCAAAATGGATGACACGTAATCGTGGAATTATTCATATTTATTGCTACGAGATTAAAATATCTAGTGTGGCGGGAATCACATGTAACGTCCGTTGATGCGCTATCTGCGTCGCATTATGCGTTAAATGGAAATTTCAACCTTATTTTCATACATATACCTACAGTTTATGTCCATTTTTTGTGACGGATCCACTAGCGCTGCAGATCGCACGACCCTGTGTCGACGGGTGCGTCTGTCAAATCGATTGACATACATAACTAACATAAACCGTATTTGAATGGCTCCGTAGAGGAGACGTGCGACGCTACGCGCAACATGACATCTGTCAGACAAGCGTTCGTCAGCCGTTGTCGATACGACGCGGGTCTCATGTGTGTAGCTTTGTCTCTTCTGTATAATACATTTTATATGGAAACGGTTTCAAGTGTCTCACGTCTCCGATGATCACTTGTTTGACAGTTGCGATCCCACGCGTCACGACGCACGTCTCATCTTTGTAGCTTGCTACTGTGGTAAATATTAATAAAAAGATAGAAATTCGTATTGCCTTAACGCATGCGCTACGCAGCGCTAAAATAGCGCACTATCGGTCTTTTCGTCATAGTTTCGTGTGATTCCCGCTCACGCAAATTAAAATATGCTTTCGTTGTATCATTTTACCGCAACACACGGATTGCTATCGCTGCATTACCATAATTTCAATTATCTGTTGGCTTTCATATATAAATGGGAATTTCACCGCAATTAAGGGTTAACGATTAACGATATTCCTTTTCATGGTTAAAATATGTCTGGATTTATTTTCTGGGAATTTCTGAAACATCTGGCGGCTGTCAAGTCAAGATTTTCTGAGTCATCATCTGCCTGACTTTATTTTAATCAGTTGGGTTCGGCGCAACATGTTTTGTGGAGCACAAAATCATATTGCAGGAGGATTTTGTAATGTTTTAATCGCGGCCGCCTGCCTGACGTCATCCCTCTTTAGAAATACTATTGTAGGTGGTATCACCGCCACCATGCGGTTGACCATAATCGACAGACATTCAGCCAAAGTCAAAAACTCTACACGAAACGCCCTGAGCGACTAGGGGCAGTATTTTTACACGCTACCACGCAGAATTCAAGTCGAGATACCTACTGTGAGAATAGTAGGTAATCAATAAGTTTGTAAAACTTGATCCAATTAATAGAACATGTTTCAAGAACAACTTATCTTTTGCGATAAAAATATTTCTTTTCCTGGAAAACTTCCAAAATTTTCACCGCAGGCAGTATTTGAACCTGCGACCTTCGGCATCAGTACTGCCGACGCCCTAACCAACTGGGCTACTGCGGTTCTAATCGAGCCCGCGAAATTATGGAAGTATATCGACTGTCCCGATGGCGTAGTGGATAGTACTCCTGCCTTCTACGCCGAGGGTCGTGGGTTCGATTCCCACCAGACACAAATATTTGTTAAGTCAATTTTCAAATATTTGTGTTTAGTCTGGGTGTTTTCTATGTATAATATGTATATATTTACAAAAAAAAAGTATATAATTAAGTATTATTATCAGTTGTCTAGTTCCCATAGTACAAGCTTTGCTTAGTTTGGGGCTAGATGGCGCTGTGTGTCTCGTCCAGGGATATTTATTTATTTATTTATTATTTATTTATATCTTGTCCACTATCGTGTGGATGGGCTCCATCTACCGGGATAGTTTTGCAACTAATTCCCAGCGACTAATTCATTCTTTACAGATTGAATGTAGTCAAAGCGGGCTCGATTAGAACCGCGGTAGCCCAGTTGGTTAGGGCGTCGGCAGTACTGATGCCGAAGGTCGCAGGTTCAAATCCTGCCTGCGGTGAAAATTTTGGAAGTTTTCCAAAAATTGTTTACCTAACACGAGAAGTGTTTTAAAATTTGGTATTCAATTTATCGCGGGTTTTCATCGCTTTGACTACATTCAATCTGTAAAGAATGAATTAGTCGCTGGGAATTAGTTGCAAAACTATCCCGGTAGATGGAGCCCATCCACACGATAGTGGACAAGATATACTTCCATAATTTCGCGGGCTCGATTAGAACCGCGGTAGCCCAGTTGGTTAGGGCGTCGGCAGTACTGATGCCGAAGGTCGCAGGTTCAAATCCTGCCTGCGGTGAAAATTTTGGAAGTTTTCCAAAAATTGTTTACCTAACACGAGAAGTGTTTTAAAATTTGGTATTCAATTTTTTTTCCTTTGGTGTAAAGAACTGCCCAATTTTATCTCTAAACGATAATCTTTAAACTCTCTCTACTCTACCTCTACAATAGTAGTAGACATTTAAATATAGGTAAGACATGAAAATTACATTTCAACTTGCTTGACGCATTTATCTAAAAACCATCATTTTTAAATTACCTCAGTTTTCCTAAACTTCCGCTTTTCCATTCCAACCACCAGGCGTAAAGTGCATTTTGAAGATAAAATCTTTATTTCACTGTAAAAGTCACATTTTGCAGAAAACATAGTAGTCCGGTACGGCTGGCATTATTTGAAGGCATAACTTATAGAAATTCTAAATTCTAAAGCCGCTTATTTTTTTACGATTACGTAATGTGTGCATCTAAACCACATATTTCATTTTGGGTTTGTCATTTTTTACGCTTGTTGTGCAAATTTTCCATTCATTGTATAAGTGTGTATACTTAGATAAATATTAGCAAATATACACTAGCATCGTCTATGTGAGAGTTTGCACAGGTTAATATCTCAGTTTGAACTGTATTTTGCCAATGAAAAATAAAGTATGTTAGCTAGCATTCACCGAAAATTACACAAAACAGTAAATTGGGTTTAGCTAGCGGTCCAGAAACTACCACAAAAAATTTAGACGAGTGATGAACGCTTGTCCAGCAATTTTTTCTTGTCAATTTTTTTTTGTTGTTAGGTTATATTCGCCACATATTCGCCAAAAATAAGAGACTTTAATATTTTTGAAGCATGAAATGCTAGCCGTACTGGGCTATAGTTCGTAACTACAGGACACGTAGTTACTATCTGTAGTTATCTGGTCCAGCGATCGGACGTCGGGATGGCCGCTACTAGAGGTAGTACCGAGCACGAGCATATTTACATAATTCGTGCGTTTGTAGTCGGCAGGCCGCTGTGCGCTAGTCCGGGCCGTATCGTTCGATAGATTTTGTATTTATTGACTGTTTATAAAGTTATGGCGCATTTTTATGCTGAAATGTCTGGTAGTCTGGTATGGTAATACCCCCGAGTAGAGGCCCATGTCCAGCTGTGGACTTTTATGACTTTAGTAACAGTTGTAGTAGAAGCTATAGCAGCCACTACCGGTCAAAGTTAATTTTTTTATTTCACAAAATTCACCTTCACAAAATTCATTTTGATATCTTTCCAGATTCTTTCACGTCATAGTAACTATTATTAATGTCGTCCAAGATACCCCGAATGGATGAGCTTAAGCACTTAGGTTAGGTGCCCGCAACGTAATCTTAGCCGATATCTGCCTCCGTGTAACTCGGCTGGAACAAAGCTGCTGCCGCTGGATGGAACTATCCGATCGGCCGTTTTATGTACATGCCTCTATCAGTTTTATCGGCTATCTCTGAAACTGTTAGTGGTTCGAAAACGTCGATAAAGATAGGTACTATACCGATACATAGCGTGTATAACATCAGGAATTAAATTAAGTAGCTCCGCATAGGAAAGATTTGATTGTTTGTAAGTTAGGCAAGACGATAATTTGGGAAACAACTAGCGCAGTATATTTACTGACCAATTTATTTGTGCACTGCATATACTGCACTTTACCGTTAAACAACGCCTTTTCCCTCAGATAAATGGGTAGCAACAAGTGACGTATTAAGATGATAGATAACCCTCAAGATACAATATACAATGCATCATTTGCTTGACAATGCTGCAAGATCACCTTAGTAACAAATAACCCCGCTCAAAGCTCCTTACGTTTTGATACCTATATGTAAGTAAAGTAAGCCATGGAAATGAAAAGTTGACACGATAAGTAACTCACACCAGTCCAGCCGCTAGGGGGCGCAAAGGGGCGCTAGTTTACCCGCCCGTGAATGGTGTTATTATGGTAATCGCGACAGACCGACCGACTGACCGATATCGTTTGTGTAGAGCCGGAGGGATGATGTGCCCCTGATTGTGCGGGAAATTGTGTCATTGAGAAATAGAGGTAAGTCTTCAGCAATATTATTAAGGTCATTTGCAGTAAGCTAACAGCTTTTGAAGTGAAATGCTGAGCAATTCTGATGATTAAGCAACCCTTAAGGCGATTGTACTTGTCTAAAGATGATTGGTCTAACTACGGCTGTACGGAACGTTTATTATAATCATGATTATGAAAGCTTAAGTTGTAAGTATAGTTAGTGGGAAACTTTACAATAAAGGAAAGTGTACGAAGCAGCCTAGTTTCTTTTTAGGGTTTCGTAGTCGACTATAAATCCTTACAATTTCGTCAAGTTTATCTGTTTTTATGCAGCGTCCTCAAAACTTCTTCAGTTTTGGACCTATCTACATCTTTGGTGTGAAGAAGATCGTGTTGACCCATTTATAGAATTGTTAAAAAAATTGAATTATCCTACATGTGAAAAGGGATACTGTACCACACAAGTTTTAGAAAATATAAAAGATTTTCAATTTACGGTCGGTAATACAGCTGCAAAACGAACCAACAACAAAATTGACTATGCAACGCTAAAAAACCTGATAAGTAATATTTAAACGATGTCTACAAAACCCTATGTCGGCGTGTCTGATACGTTCTTGGCCGTATTTTTTCTCTATACGGTTACATTTAATTAAGTACAAATCTCTTGAGGGTGTAAAATATGAAAAAAAAAATTGGACCTCCCATACTAAGTGACACACTTTTTCAACATTTTTGTATGGGAGGTCCAAACTCTTTTTTCATATTTCGAAGAAAAGTTTCAAACAAAAGTTGTTCAGTTTTGTGAGTAGACCGCACCTTTAAGAGATTTGTACTTAATTAAATGTAACCCTATATATCATTTTCAATAATAGAAGACCATAATGAAAGACCACTATAGAAGACTACTGACCTGGCTTGATACAGGACATCCCGCAGGCTCCGTCGCAGAGACACTTCTTCTTCTTGCTCTTGCAGTCCTCGTCGGAGGAGCACTTCCGGAGACACTTCTGACCCTGCAACAATACATCAGCATCATCATAATAGGTATAACATATCAGACGTATATATATGATATTCGTTGGTGTTCATCATTATACTACCTGCCTACTTGTATAATTGATTATAAACCTCCTTAACGTCATGTTCGTATATAAGGTGTAAAAAAATCAACTGCAAATACTTTAAGGGGTGAACCAGCCCATGAAACTGAACAACTTTCCCCTAGAAACATAGGTCGAAATATGAAAAAAAAAATTAGGACCTCCCATACATAATGCACCAGCCGGCCAAGTCAATTTGTATGGGAGGTCCAAAATTTTTTTTTCGTATTTCAACCTAAGTTTCTTGGGGAAAGTTGTTCAGTTTCATGGGCTGATTCACCCCTTAAAATATTTGCAGTTGATTTTTTTACATCCTGTATAAAGCGGTCTGCATCTTGCATTTCCCCATGAATAACACAATTTTTAGACTAAAATACCTACCTATGTCCTGTGTAGTCTTAAATAAGGTAATTTGTCCCAAAATAATATTCAGTCCTACCCTAATTTAGAAATTCTATCATATTAATTGCTTTATTAAGATAGGTATACTGTTCTAATAATAAAGTTTTAGACGTTAAAGTCAAACCCATTTCAATATGTATTTTAATATTGGTAAAGTTAGCACATTATTACTGTGGCCCTCACAAAAAGACCAGACTACCCACGATTACCTTCTTACTTATTGTTAAATGTCTTGTAGATATTTATTAGGATTTTCTGAGGTTTTACATGCTTACGAATTCCATTCTAAAACTTTATCATATGAATTTCCTTTATTACGAATTCTGTTATCTGCGAACCTCAGTTACACCAAAGTGCTTCGAACTCTTAAAGGCCACTTTATCAAAACAAAAACAAACATTATACCCATGCTCTTATTACCTCGCCCTAAGGTCGATATTCGCGCGGGTCGTTTGGCTTGTTTTGGAATCTTAAAGTAAAACAAGCTATAGAGTGAGCCCAACAAGATTAGAACTGGTATGAACGCAACCTAGAGAGGTTTTGGAAAACTTGCAAAATTTTCACCGCAGGCTTGATTTGAACCAGCGACTTTCGCCATCTGTACTGGCGACGCCTATACCAAGTGGGCTACAGCGGCTCACTCTAAGCCCGCGAATTAAGCAAGTGGATCTTGACCACTAAAACGCGGTAGGGCTACATCTACAAGGATAAATCCATTCTTCACAGATTGGATGTAGCCAAAGCGATGAAACCCCGTAATAAATTGAATACCAAATTTTTAAAACACTTCCTCCCGTGTTAGGTATACAGTTTAGGAAATCTTGCAAAATTTTCACCGCAGGCTGGATTTGAACCAGCCACCTTCGCCATTTGTACTGGTTACGCTCGTAAGAATGGCCCGGGGCGACACGCGCACTCTATAGCTTGCTTATACACTCTAAGCTCGGTACCGTAAGCGAATCCACCCGAAAGCTCAAGTAGGTTAAACTCGGGTGCGTTTGGAAGAATGAGATTAAAACTCAATTTAGCCAAAATAATGAGCTTTGCAACTGTGTCACGAAAGCTTGCCAACTCATGAGCTGCAATATTGTGGAAGGAGACGCAATTTTACTCCAAAAGAACTCTTAACAAATAAAAGAGTGTTTTGTTTGAATAATCGTTAGCCTTTTAATTCGGATTTACAAAAGAAAGAAGATTGCTTTTGAAGAGCTTTTCAGCCAACGACCTGACAACGATTTATCTTTTATTTACGAGCTTTCTAACACAGACTATTAAATTGTATTAGCTTTACTATTAGACTGTCCTAAAAAAGAAAGAAAAGATTTTTAAAGCTCAGACTCTGTTGGTTGACAGAGATAATATTCGGAACGCGAAATAAACGTGCTTTTAAAATTACTTACTAAACCATTTTGTATATAGTTCACACAGCAGTAGGTAGAATAGAAGGAGAAGAATAGAATAGTATGTTTGAAATATCAAGAAAAATTTAAAGGACGTCATGTGTCGGCCACTAACAAGTTTTCCAAAAAGTGAATACCTAACACGGGAAGTGTTTTAAAATTTGGTATTTTATTGTCGGATTATCGGATTGTTGGACGATCACGAAAAGAGATCTAATACAGGGTATTATGTGCCGGTTTTAATAGCATCACCACATATCTTACCCGTGGGTGTCGTAAGAAGCGACTATGGGATTTGAGAGCTGATGTGTATTGCAATTATAGGCTACAGGCTGACAATCTGTAACCGTGGTGATGCACAGCCTTCTGACTGTGCTTTTGTCAGACGTGGTGTAAATGACTGGTTTTTACAGCCGCCGTTTACGCTCTGCCTACCCTGCAAAGAAATAGGCGTGACATATGTATGTGTATGTATGTATGCATGTAAATAGCTAAAATGCGCAGCATCGGACGTTACGTATGGGCCACGCCTTACCGAAATGGAGTAATGAAATGAGAAAAAGGGCCTTAGAAATGTATAATCATGCAGACTTTTTAGCTCAGCGAGAATCCACAATAACCCCCATCTTATCTTTACGCCACATCCCATAATCCTTTAATTCTAATATAATGCAAACCTCCCTCCCTGGGGGCTTTTCACGAAATTACCTATTCTAAAAAATGAAAAACACAGCTTTTGCCTCAGATTTGCAGGTTATAGCGAGTTTTTGTAATTAAAAAATGGATTAGGTAGTTGGTAAAAAAGAACTTGGTGGCATATTGTGATATTTTGAATTTCATTTTCAGTTGAACATATTTTGCAGATCAGAATGTTTCCCGGAACAAGCACAAACAGATTATTCCCAGAAGCTTGGTGGCAGCAGCTTTGATAAAATTTCGTGGAATTATTGACTTCAATTCTACGATTTGATCACAAATATCATAATAGCATACCACCACGAAGCCAATGTAAAACACTTCTCTTATATTGGGGGATAAATTTAACTTCCAACAAAATATTGCTTTGCGGTTTCTCGGTAATATGTGTTGTTTCGTAGCGTGCTACTTGTGTTGCGTCGTGCCCAGGGAAGTCATCATGCGAGTGACTTGATAAGTGACTTCTTTTCTCTATCTCTCTTTATTCGTGTGGGACACCGAACGACCCGATGAACGCTGGTGTCAGAGTTTTTGCAACCGCCTACTATAATCGTGTCGTGTGATGTCGTGTCGTGCCCTGCGATGCCGGCTTAGAATAGCGACTGAGCAGCAGCGTTCCCTGTGAATCGCCAATCCGCCTGCCAAGTGTGGTGAGTATGACAATACCCCCTAATACGCAGCAGGCCCATGTCCAGCAGTGAACTGTTGTGGCTGTGAAGTTAAAGGTCATGTCGTGTCGTTTTGCGTCGTACTATCATGTTACCCATGTCGTTTCAAAGGTGCTCACCAATAGTGTAGCTTGTTCCTCGTCTCTCGGACACTGTGCCGAGGGGCTATTTCTTGGGTTCTTGTAAACCCTGGCGTCGTCATCGCCGACACTCGCCGACGTCGTGTCGTCGTCATCATCGTCGTCGTCAGCCGCCGTCGGGCTCGGCAACGATGATACTGCAACAATCAAGAGAGGAACATTTGAGTCAGGGTGTCTACAGATTACTACATTTTTATAGACCAATTTTGCTTCCACAAATGGAAATACAACATACGAATTCAAAACAGGAAATGAATCAACAAGTGCCAACAGACGACCACATCTTTCGTCCAAATTTTTCACACATAGAACGTATAAAGCAACACACAGACACAATAACTCGCTCCGACAATAAAAAAGAATGAGTCGTCTTAAAACGCTCGACATCCGATTTTTCAATTGACCTTTTCTTTCCTCAACTCGGGAATAAAAAAGAGTCCTATGGTTTATCCTTTTAGAAACGAAGCAAAAGTAAATCATACATAAAAAAGGCCCGTTATAGTTTGTCTGGACAAACTATCGAAGCAGGCAAAGTATCAAAACAAATGTGTAGAGTAGAGTGCTATACAAATAAAATTAAATACCTACTAAAATAAAGTGAATAATGATCATCTATCCGGCCAATTTCTGCCATGGCGACCACTTCTACTCCTGTTGAATAGTATAAAGTAGATACTTAGAAAAAGAATAAACACCAGTTTGTGAATTCCGTATTTTCACATAAAGTCTTTTATTGTTTCTTTAATTGCGGAGGAAATAAAGTTTGATGGATGATGCACTCTTCAATTTAAATGCGATGAATGCGATTCACATGCGTTTGTCAAGCGTGACGTGGGTTTTACACGCGACGCACACACGGCGCCTCACAATCACAAGACACAAGACAACACGCGACATAAAAACCGTTTGTACGTACACTTCCTTTCAGACCATGGTGTCGATTCTTACGTTCGTTAATAAATTAAGATTTTGTCTTTATCGGGAGAAAAGAAAAAAATACTAAAAGTGAATTGTAGACTATGGTTCTTTGCGAACAGATATGTTTTTATTTTTGTAACTTGAGTGATTTTAATTCGCGAATTACGCAGGAATCATGTTGCTAGAGCATTTTACAAGGCTCGAAATCGATTTTTGAATTCCACAAAACTTACTCATTTTACAACGGATAAAATGAATATGTAGTCAATCGATTCCATAACATGCGAAGACAGCTGTGTCTTACAAATTATTTGCAGAAGGCACACAAGAATCGGCGGCCCTTTTTCCAATCACTCTCGTTTTCCATCGTTATCGTTATCCTATTGTTATGTATTGTACTCATAAAGAGTATCAATCCAATGGTTTCACTCTCGTGGTTTTTGCTTAGGTTGTGTAGATGGGTATTACCAAAGGTTATTATGCGGATGCAAATGTGGTTATATTATGAATGTGTGTGAGAAAATGTTGCGTGCGCAAGGGCTTAGACATGATGATATCAATCAATAATAAAATCACTTTTACTACGCTATTAGATAGTTATACTCAAAGTTCTTTTCTTGAATCAAAGATGTGTGAGTACAAGTACTTTCGACGGCAGCAAAACAAAAAGCAACGTCGGTACATTTTTTTAAGTTAGTCAACTATTCATTAAAGCTATAAATCGGCAATCATTGTAGGTACGTTGAATATTACCTAGAGTTTTATAATACTAGGCACCGGTAACAATAATTTGATTAGGTATCTCCGGTATCTCACTACCGGAACAAAGCACGATTAGAATTAGGAAAGCTTATTAGTACATGCTCTACATAGTCAAATTCCACGTGATTATTACATTACATTACACTTCAAACGAGAATGTTACGTGTGTAATAGATCATGCGATTTGTATGTAATGTGGACCTGCCTTTATACGCATTGTGAAGACGTCATCTACGTAGGTGCATTGATTGTTCGAGTTTTGTTACGTGATTCCTATAAGCGACTCCTGTACGACTCTTACGTTGTTTATGAAGTTGTCAGTGAAGTAGGCGAACGAATTGTGCAATAGTATTCATATTCATAACTTCCATAAGGCGTTATAACTCGATTTTTTTAACTTTGCGTATGGAGCTGTCAATCAAAATATCCTTCGAGCATCTTCCGTCCCGTTCAGAAAATATCAGACTAGAAATGTCAACCAGCCTACAAGTTTTGACAGCTCCATACGCACAGTTGTAAAAATCGAGAAATTGCGAGACAAGACTCTGTGATCAAATCATGGAAACATCATGATAAGCTCATGTTGAGAACTGGCATTTGCCAAGATCATCGCTTCGAGCCGAGCAACTAGAAATTTGGCAAGCATCAACCGGACGGTACCCCACGCGTCCTAGGTGCGACCATCGGTCGATGCTTGAAATTTTTTCAATTTCTTATATCATTTAGGTATTAGAGTAATATAGCACTATGAGTGCATTAAAAACCCAATAGACTAGGCTTTGCAACTTTCCGTTAGGAAAAGTTACTTAACCCTTTGTCCCCTAGTACACGGACATTGTATAGTGAAAAAGGATCAACGAGCTTGTTACTGTTACCGAACGTATTTTTCTATGTTAGAGAGCAGTAGAAGAATTCGTGAAAATCCCAGATAATGACTAAATCATTCTATCAAATGCTAATTACTTATATTATTTATTCTTATGCTTATATAAAAACTACTAATCAACTTTCATCTCACTAATCTAATCATAAAACAGCAGACCCACCCTTCTCCCCCCCCCCCTCCCCCTTCAGACAAGCCCGGGCCGAATCCAGGTAATTATTTATTTACCCAGCTGTTACAAGTTGGCCGGAGTCCCCGGGGTGAAGCTAGTTTGACAAGGTTCCGATCCGGAGATAGGACTTAGTAGGTACAAGTTTATTGTGTTTGCATTACAGATAAGACGTGCTACTCTCTTGTGGACTGGCACCTTTAGACAAATGATTTGGTAGGCGCAATCTCCACAGAGGAAACGTGCAACGTTAGACGTAAGATGAGATCTGTCAGACAAATGATCGTCGGCCGACATCGATGCGACGCGCGTCTCACGTGTGTAGCCGGCGGCAGTGTCTCTTCTGTTTCATGCATTTTATATGGAAACGGTTTCAAGCGTCGCGATGTCGCACGTCTCACGTCTCCGTGTCATGTTTTACGTCTCACTTGTGGAACTAGCGCCTTAGTATAATTTTTTGGGTGTTCTATGTAAAGCAAATGTAAAGTCAAGCTATGTAGCTGTATTTTATTTTAGGAATCGTCAAATCTTTTTGACTTATATCCGCCTACCACTTGACAGCGTTAAGACAGATCAATATTAGAGAATATCGTCTGCGCATTTTGTTATTACAAAAGCTAACATACAGATCTTGCTGATACGATACCTCAAATAAACATGATCATAATACTATAAACAGAAAGATATTTTGAAACAAAACAAAAGCACTTGAATCTATTTCCACCTGGCAGGCATAATCCCCAAGTCTATTATGTATTCCCAAGCTTAGGTAACCTGAATAGGTTAATCCTACTCCAGAACTCCAGATCCAGGCGGAAATTAGACAATAGGGACTTGTGGTGGTAATTATCTAGATAGGGATATACTGTCAACTATTATGTAGTAAGTGGGTTTTGGGTAACTTGTAGTTGTTTTGTTGTATTAATATATACCTACTTAATGTGTAACTGAGATTTTTTGCTCTTCTATTTTGATAAAGTTGTGTTTAGAAAACTTTGAGCAACGCATCTTCCGTCCCGTTCCGGCCCGGAATCCAGCGTTCCTCCAAGGTTGAAAATGATTGCAAGAGAAAGGTCACAATTTCTTCCACATTATTACGACACCACAATATTTAGCTTTCATTTTAATTGGTCAAAATAATATCGTCTTGGTTTGGCCGTGACCTCTGCTACCTTCTAGATTTTACGATGTTCAAGAAATGATCGTGTCGTGTCAGATGCCCACTCATCTATCATCTTCACTCTTGTGTCATCTATATGGTTTTCAACAATTGATTACTATCGATAGTGGACAAGATATACTTCCTTAATTTCGCGGGCTCTATTAGAACCGCGGTAGCCCAGTTGGTTAGGGCGTCGGCAGTACTGATGCCGAAGGTCGCAGGTTCGAATCCTGCCTGCGGTGAAATTTTGGAAGTTTTCCAAAAATTGTTTACCTAACACGAGAAGTTGTTTTAAAATTTAGTATTCAATTGATTACTACTTCAACCACGACAGTCCACTTCTGGACATGGGTCTCCCCCTGGCGGATTGGCAAGTGTAGTGTAGGTGTTATATAAGGTCCTATTATATTCACTGCAAATATTTTAGGGGCAGATCAAATAAAATATAAGAATGTACTAGGCAAATTTTTAAAGAAATCTACACGCTAGTTTTCGAGAAAATTGCATTTAACTAAAAAAAACACAAAACGAAAAAAGTGCACCCTGTTTGACACATCGATGAATTTAAATTACGCGCCAAAAAAAAGTTGCTGTGATTGGTTGGTTGTTAGTGTGCGTGCCGTGTAAGTGAATCCTGTCTACGTGGCGGAACGTCAGTCGGGTCAGTCAAAGGATGTTCACATAATTAATTAAAAAGTTTATTTGAAAATGAAAAATAAAAACTAGCGTGTAGATTTTTTTTAAATGCCTTAAATGTTTTTCTTATACATATTTACGCATGCCCTTAAAATATTTGCAGTGAATTTAATAGGACCTTATAGATGTTCACAGGAATCGCTACTGGCCAGTCCAATCCTTCGCCGTGCGCCTTCGTTAAAGACGGACGTGTTACTTGTTTCGTATAACTTTATTAAGTAAATTTTAAATCCGCTGCACGCGAATTTCACCCCTGTTTAAGTTGCACTAAGCTCCAATTGCACAATCGATCTTTAGTGGCTCCTGTGACCTTCTTAACGCAGTGACACCGAACCGGACCTCAGCGGAACGAGACAACTGCTAGTCAGCCTGTCTTACTCGCACACCAGCCAGCGCTTCTCAATCTTCTTTTCAAGATGTCGCTAACCTGCCCGAGTTGTGAACAGACTGTCTCCGACGGAGTAAAATGCTCGACTTGTGAGGAAACACTTTGTTTCGGTTGTACCGAATTCACAGAAGCGTCATTTCGAAGGGTTACAGCTCCCAACAAGAAAAAATGGAAATGTCAAAACTGTGTGCGCTCTAATGACGACCAAACCAAGGATGTGCCCAACAATGATAAAGCACCTGTGGATGAGGTTAAACATTTCCTTCTAATCGTCAAGGAAACACAAAAGGATTGCAAGTCATTGAAAAAAGACATGAAAGGCCTGAGGGCTGACATTGCTGAGAACACTAAAGCAATTACGTTTTGCCAAGAGGAAATCAAGAGTATTAACGACAGGATCGGCGGTTTGGAGTTGAAAGTTCAGAAAGTAGATTCTCATGACGAAGAGATTGAGGCACTAAAGAATGAAATCAAATTGCTTAAGAGAGATTCGGCAGAACACGATCAAAGAGCACGTTTGTGCAACGTTGAAATACGTAACATCCCGCAATCCAAATCTGAAAACCTGCTCTCAATCATCCAGAAGATCTCGGCAGCAATTGAATTCAACTGGCACGACGATGACATTGAATTTATATCCAGGATTGCACCTAGAAACCCGAAAGAAGGCAAGATTCGACCTATAGTTCTGAAGTTCCTAAAGAAATCAAGAAAGGATGTTTTTTTGTCGCAATTCAAGAGATTCAAGGGGATCACTACCGATGCAGTTGGACTACCAGGGGATTCCCACAAGATATTTGCGTCGGATCATCTCACATTGGCCAACAAAGGATTATTACGCAAAGTCAAAGATGCCGTAAACGGAGGAGGCTTCGTATGGACCGTCGATTGCAAGATTCTGGTGCGAAAATCCGAAAACGCCCCAATCATCCGTATTCAACAGGAAGAGGATTTGAAAAAACTAGGGTGAAATTTTTCCTAATGTTTCCCATAAACATTTATTTACTTTTTCTTATAATTATTTTACCTCAAGATCAGTATCTTACTATTTTATTTACGAAAAGTTTGAGAACCACATGCATTTCTAACATTCATTTGTTTGGTGCAAATCAGAGCAGTTGTTTACTGTATGCTATAATGACGGGTAGGCAGATGACATATTTGGCAATCGTAATTGCTGTCCAATACAATAATGAATTGCGGATTCTAGCCCTTGTGTACTACCGATTAAGAGCCTTGATGATTACTGCATTGAAAACTCCAACTTCCTTTATTTTTGTCGAACCACTTTTAGTATCGAATGATTATCTTGTTTCGAAATGACTAATTTAAGAGTATTTTATCAAAACGTACGAGGATTACGTACAAAAACACAGGCATTTTATAAGAATGTACTTAGTAATGATTATGATTTAGTCGTACTTACAGAAACGTGGCTGAATAGTTCATTTTTTGACACAGAGATATTTGATTCGAGATATTCAATTTTTAGACGCGATCGTAATTATGTTGCAACGGGACAAACATTTGGGGGTGGTGTTTTGATTGCGGTCAAAACTGAGTTATGTGTTGTTGAACAATTATCCTGGCGTACTTCCGCGGAGGATCTGTGGGTGAGTATTAAATTAGGTTCATCCTCGAAACATGACTACCTACACATATCTTGCGTGTATATACCGGGGGACAGTAACTTTGAAACTCAGATTAAAACCTACTTTGAAAATGTATGCACAATATGTACCACTAAATCCAGTGATTTGTTTCTTATACTAGGAGATTTCAACTTAGAAACCATCCAATGGAATAAACAATTAAATAGCGACTTTTTATTGCCGTCGGCGTCTTCTTCTCAACTAGTAAATTATGTCTTTGATTCTATGTCGTTTAGTAATTTAAAACAGTACAAGTATTTGCAAAATTATAGTGACAACATTCTAGATCTAGTTTTGAGTAATTTCACGCCCGTAGTGTCGGAAGCGGATGAACCCTTGGTTATGGAGGATAAAGCCCATAGAACTCTTCTTATTGATGTCAACACTGATGGGATAAAACTTCTTAGTGAACGCTGCAACATTTCTTATAACTTCTTTAAAGCAGACTTTACCTCTTTGTCAAATGTGCTTGATCAAGTAAACTGGACAGATTTATTCGATAATTTAACACTGGAAGATTCGGTTGATGCATTTTATGATAAATTATATTTTTTTATGGACATTTACATTCCAAAGAAGCGAGTATCTATGCAAAAATACCCACCTTGGTATACATCTGCATTAATAAAGGTAGTTAAAGAAAAAATGAAGTACTTTTATAAATATAAAAAATATAATAATATAATTGATGAAGATAATTACAAAAAACTGCGAACAAAACATAAAACTTTAGAGGAAAGGTGTTACTCACTGTATATCGACAGAATACAATCTAATATTCAAACAAATCCTAAATCTTTCTTCAGTTATGTAAAACGAAACAGTAAAGATAAAGATTTGCCAAATTTAATGCATTATAACTCTATTACTGCCAATGATGGTCAAAGTATCTGCAATTTGTTTTTGGATTACTTCTCTTCCGTTTATGAAACGTCCCATCCGTTGACAAATGCTAATGCATCCGCTCCTCTATCTGCTGAAATACAGAATGTTGTGTCAGATATTGAAATTACAGAAGACATAGTCAATAGGTATATTAAAAGACTGGATGTAAATAAGAGTGCTGGTTCTGATCGTATTCCCCCGATAGTTTTAAAGGAATGTTCATATTCGCTTTCTAAACCGCTCTCTCTTCTTTTCAATTTATCGCTGAGGGTTGGCAAATTTCCTGATAAATGGAAGGAAGCTTTTATTTCCCCTATTCACAAGGATGGATCTAAAAGTGACACAAAAAATTATCGACCTGTCTCAAAACTAAATACAATAGCTAAATTGTTCGAAAAAATAATTTATGATCAGCTATTTAACGTTTTGAAAAGCTCATTTAATAACTTTCAACATGGATTTATTGCTGGTCGCTCAACTGTCACAAATCTAGCTACTTATAATTTGTTTGTTCTTTCGAATATGGATGATGGGGATCAGGTGGATGCTGTGTATACCGATTATAGTAAAGCATTTGATAAAGTAGACTTCTACGTCCTTGAGGCTAAACTAAAAATGATCGGTATACACGGCAATCTACTTCGTTGGCTCATCTCTTACCTTCGAAATAGAAACCAAGCAGTCGTAGTGGGTGGGTATAGATCTGACTGGTTTAGTCCCACTTCTGGAGTTCCTCAAGGATCTTTGTTGGGACCGCTCCTTTTCAACATTCTACTCAATGACATCACAGATTGTTTCCATCATTCAAAAATTTTGTTATATGCGGATGATTTGAAGGTGTTCAAAGGGATAAAAACCCTGAAGGATGCTGAGGAGCTTCAGGATGATCTAGACCGATTCAATGAATACTGTGTTGTAAACAGACTGCATCTAAATGTGCGCAAGTGTTTTTTAATGACGTTTACAAGAAACCTTGTGGTACATAAGTTTCCATATAGACTGCAAAATAGTATTCTTGAAAGGAAGGAGGTCGCTAGAGATCTTGGTGTTCTTCTAGACAGCAAATTGTTATATGATCAACATATTACTCATATTGTTAATAAGGCTATGAAAACCCTTGGATTTATCATAAGGCAATCTAAGAAATTTACTGATACTCAGGTCATTAGAACACTCTATAAAACCTATGTTCGGTGTCAATTAGAATATGCTAGCCAAATATGGAATCCCCAATATGCAGTTTATACCTCTCAGATCGACAGAGTTCAAAACAAACTTCTTAGATACCTAAACTATGCATCTGGAATTAAATGTGACACGTATGAGGAGGCTTGTGAATACCACAAAATCGAACCTCTCGGCGTGCGACGTGAATTAGCTGATCAACTACTTCTATACAAGATTGTTAATAATCACCTGGACTGCTCTGACCTTATAAGTAATATATACTATCTGGTACCTTCTCGATGTAATCTCAGATACAAACGACTTTTTTGTCATGATCAAATTAGTACCAAACAATATGTTAGAAATGGTTTCCTATACCGAGCTCTGACTACTTATAATAAAAAATATACTGATCTTGATATATTTCATCTGTCCTTAGGACAGTACAAAAGACAGATTAAACTGAAAAATAATTTACTTTAAATAGTTAAGTAGGTACGTGCTAATTACAACCATGTTCTTTTTGTAAATATTTACAACATGTAATTTGTTTGCATAGGTTTTGGTTTTTCTATGAGCGCTTTGGTTGTTTCTATTGAGTCACTGATGGTGTCTGGATCGTACCTACTGCTGATTGATGTTTTTACATAGCTTAAAATAAACAACACGTATTAGTCTTAGTCGTATGTGGATACCTATAATTGGTTAAGTCTAAGTTCATACATATGTATCAAAATGTGTAATTAACTGTTGGTTTCCCTAATAAAAATTTATTTAAAAATTTATTTATTTATTTATTACCTGGATTCATCCCTTTGTCGCCTTTTACGACACGCACGGGTAGAGATGGGGTGATGCTATGTTAAGCCGGTACCACACGGCACATCAATTAGTTATCTTAAGTTTATTGTAATGTAAAAAACCAATATAATCCAAATAGGGCCATGTCAAAGGGTAGTGCGATACCACATAATACCTGATTAGACTTCCTCTTTTCCGGATGAGCGGCTTGTACCTATTGTTTAAATATCGATCTCAGATTGTTTCAGGGTTGGGGAAGATGGTATTGTCCTTTAGTTTAGAATCAAGTAAAGGGTAGAGCTAGGGTAGAGCCTTAAAAATGAATTAATATTTTTTACTGAAATGACTACATTTGGCAAGTCTATTACCAAGTTATTTATAACATTTCAGCCCCACTGCTATTTAAAACAAACGCGGAACAATACGCTGCTCTAATTATTCACATTCTACTACATCTAAACATGCATGTGCCAGTCTCTAATTCCACCTTCGTTTGTAGAACGTGCGGAAAGTCATGCCGCTCCCGTATCGGCTTATACAGCCATGAAAAATCTTGCCTCAGACACTGAATAAATCGTCTGTCACAGACGTATGAGGCCAATGATGATGACTACATAAATATGGTAATTGTCGGCGAAGAATAATTAGTTTGGGAGTGCAGTACAGCACTAGTGCCGTCACGGTCGAGATCGCACACGACATCCGATGCAATGCACGACACTTGGAGGCAAGCTTAATATAATACACGCGCGACGCGACGCGCAACATGACATCTACCTATCAATCGTCTGCAGTTATCAATGCGACGCGCGACTCACCTTGGTCACTTCTGTTTCGATGTTTCTGTTTCATACATTTTATATGGAATCGGTTTCAAGCGTCGCGATGTCACATCTCTCACGTCCCCGACGATCACTTGTTTGACAGATGCCACCTTACGTCTCACGTCTCTCGTCTACTTTGTCGCCACGAAACGAATATAAGAGCTGTGAATATCATCATCATCATCTTCCTGTCCTTATCCCAATTACTTGGGGTCGGCGCAACATTTTTGGGATAATTATATTGCAGGAAAAATGTTAGGTAGGCTTCTGACATGGTTGAAAAGCCCCTGACATGGTTTAGGAGAGGCGTTAGAAATTGTTGAAAGGCTTGTGAAATGGTTGACCAACTCCTGTCATGGCAGGCAGGCCTCTGACATGGTTGGCAGACTCCTGACATGGTTCATAGGCCCCTGACATGGTAAGATGAAGAATAGATCAATAATTTTTCTTAAGGGAGTTCTTGTATTGCCTAGGAAATCGCGAATTTTCTGGATTTTGCAGATATATATCGATCCTTATCTTGGAATAGTCAGTAGCAGAGGAAACATCTTATAAATGTATGATGCAGCAATGGGTTACCCTAGCTTGGATATGCGGTCGTTTCACAATCATGTCAGAGGTCTATTAGTGTTAGGTTATTTAAAGGCACTAGGGCTGGCCATCTAGGAATATTGCCCGCTCCATTGAGCTCAGTCATCAGCCGTACTTAGCGACGGTACTTTCTTACTTTTACCGGAAACATTCGGTATCGGAACCGTCTTGCGGTCTCTCTTCGTGTGGGACACCGAGTCGTTCAACAGCCCGATGAACCCTGGTGTCAGAGTTTTTACCGCCTACTACAAGTAGCACGCCTCTGACATGGTTGTGTAACGACCGCCATCATAGACAGCAACCGGTACCGACGGCTTAACGTGCCCATCCGATCCGAAGCACGGAAGCACCGTCTTGCGGTTATTTGCAACACTACCCACGTTTATAGCTACGAGTACGCCGATTATAAGACGAAAGTATTATAAAAGAATTGAGATTTGTATGGAAAAGTGAAAGAGACATACTCATCTAGGTAAAAAACCCTGCAGGTACTTACTGCGTCAAGCAAGTTTTCTAAGTTTTATCCCATTATCAATCCTCTTTGCTAGAAATCAAGCTCTTGAAAACAAAGGCGACAACTGAACTTCTAGATATTATCTGCCTGTCTAGATATTATACAAGGTACAGCAAAAAACAAAACCTATGGCGTTCGAGTTACAGCTCAGTCCCAGCTTAGTCTTTTATCAGAGTAACGACCCCGTGCGTGAACGTATTATGTAGAATAGTACACACACAATATAAACCGTACCTACGTATCAACGTAATGATTTTTTATACGCCATTGTATTATACCATTAGACGTAAGTATAAATGTCTATTGGTACTTAATATAGGCAATGTCTGGTGTTAAGAATGCTAAAGACACTTACGTAAAACAAAGAGTTTGTTAAATAAGTTATACTGAAATAAATAGTGAAACGCTACTACATAATAAAAAACAATACCTAAAAAAATCTATTTTCCTAGGGTTCTGATGAGCTTCAGGTATAATAAATAACAAATAGAGTACTGGGAAAACCTAAGTACCTACGTCTATTTATAATTTTGATGAATAGGAAGAAAAAAATAAAGCTAAGGCAGACTAAGCACATAAAAATATAACGTTTATTCCCGAGGGAGCAGTTTTATCGTAAAGTCACGATAAAGGCTGTTATTCTAAGAGATACCTACAATTTGAGGACAGCACGACTGCCTACGACGCAGAAGGTTCCGGGTTTGATTCTCTGTGGGTCACTCACAAAGTTGGTATTTGTCACTTTGTGAATTTGTTCCAAGTCCGCTTAGGAATGCACTTGATTGTCCCAAAAACAAGATGTGCCGTGCTTAGGACGACACGTGAAGCCGTCGGTCCCGGTTGCTTCTATGATTATCTACTAAGATGGCGGTCGTTACACAACCATGTCAAAACCTATCAGCATTAGCAGGCGGTTGAAAATCTCTGACACCAGGGGTCATCGGGTCGTTGGCCGACTCTGTGTCCCACCAATACAAAGAATACCCACATACCAAATATGAACTGTAACCTAATTAAACGACGACGACGCCCCGCTACATGGGCCTTGTACTATCCACCACTGGGTGAGAATAGGGGTACCTATCGCCATACTCACTATGCTGCTTTGCAGGCGGATTATTATGAACTTGACGACGAGACGTCGCGTGCGAAATTGTCCTATAGTCTGCATCAACCCTAAGATACCTAAAACGTTGTTTCCTACATTGAACCTGTACGGTAGGTACACTCACGCACTAAAATGTTTCATCTTCCGGCGCAACAAAGCAGGAGCTCGTAAAAACCGGATACGACCGGATGGGGCGGACATAACCGGATATTGGAACACTAATAATAACGTCTTTGCTGGGTATAAAATGTGGCAGAATTAAAGAAACTGAAGGAAGAATGAATCAACTATACTTACGATACAATAGAAAGCAAAAGGAGGTCAAGTCAAAACACGTAAAAGTGCTCTTTCTCCATGGAGCTTCAGAAAAACTACAACCCTAAACTTGAATTTCAAAAAAACGCTTCAAACTTTAATGAAAAGCCTACAATTTTTAAGACTACCAAGCTATCCCAAAGTGATAAAAAGATAAATAACGCCCAAGAACCACCCCGCGCGTGGTTTCCCTAATTTGTGCAAGAACCGAAACAGAGACCTCGAGAATCTGAGCCAAAACCAATCTCAAACCGCTAAACCACGCAGGCAGTTGATGAACAAGTAAGAGTGATAAAGTAAAAGTTTCTGAATGCAGAAGGAACATGAAACAATCAGCTACAATGTAAAAACAAAGTTAAAAACTGCGCTCGTAAGTACTTCCGGAGGAAAGTCAAGTGATTACTAGTAGACGGAGAGTTAGTCACGAGAAAATGTGTACGATTTTAGGTATAAGGGTGAGAATCCACCAGAGCTGTGCGAAGAAAATGTGTCGTACGAGGATGCGTAGCTGTGCTGTGGAAATGTGTAGGGGTTTCCACCAAAGCTGTGCGAGTAAAATGTGCCGTACGAGGATGCGTAGCGGAGCTGTGAAAAGGCGCATTAATGTGCGGAGCGAGGATGCGTTGCGAAGCTGTGAAATGTGTGAGCGGGGGGAATGCGATGTAGTGGAAACCTCGCAACACATTTCTCGCAACGCATTCCTCGCAACGCATTCCTCGCTACACATTCCTCGCAACACATTCCTCGCACACATTTCTCGCTTGTTTTGGGTGAATGTCGACAACTGCGTTTTTTGTCTCATTTCGGAGGATTTTTTATTTTTTCCGTTTTTAGGAACTTTTTTTACATAATGCTAATCTTTATGGTGATTTATTTTAACTGTGTAAAAATGCTAGCAATATCTTAATTAGAAGCTGAGGTATTCGAGTTTGAATTTTGAAAAAGGCACCGAAATGAAAACAGTCCTCCGAAATGATAATAAGTGTGCATCGAAATGAAAAAAGTCCTCCGAAATGATAATAAGTGTGCACAGAAATGATAATTGTCCACAGAAATGATAATAAGTGAGCACCGAAATGAAATATGTCCATCGAAATGAAGTAGTCAAGTGCGAGTCGCTCTAGGCAGGCAGTGTTCTGTTTCTGAGTGGTAATTTTCGATGCGATTGGATTTAACCAATAGCCAAAAATAAGCCTGTGTGGGAAGGGATTAGCGAAGAACCAACATAGCGAGTGCAGCAGATAAGAACGAGTGTGGAACTGGTGACTACAGCAAAGTGGGATGAGTGAAGGATTGGGTGACTACAGCACTGCAGAGTGGGACGAGTGAGAAACCGGTGACTATAGTATATTTGAGACGAGTGAGGAACTGGAGACTACAGCAAAGTGAGACGAGTGAGGAACTAGTGACTACAGCAGGGGACGAGTGAAGAACTGGTGACTACAGCAGAGTGGGACGAGTGAGAAATCGGTGACTACAGCCGAGTAGGACGAGCGAGGAACTGGTGGCTACAGCAGAGTGGGACGCGTGAGGAACCGGTGACTACAGCCGAGTGGGATGAGTAAGGAATTGGTGACTTAAGCAGAGTGGGACGAATGAGGAACTGGTGACTACAGCAGAGTGGGACGAGTGAGAAACCGGTGACTACAGCCGATTGGGACGAGTAAGGATCTGGTGACTACAGCAGAGTGAGACGAATGAGGAACCGGTGACTACAGAAGAGAGGGACGAGTGAAGAACTGGTGACTACAGCAGAGTTAGACGAGTGAAGAACTGGTGACTACAGCAGATAAAGACAAGTGAGGAACCGGTGACTACAGCCGAGTAGGACGAGTGAGGAATTGGTGACTACAGCAAAGTGGGACGAGTGAGGAACCGGTGTCTTCAGCAGAGTGGGACGAGTGATGAACTGGTAACAACAGCAGAGTGGGACTAGTTAAGAACTGGTGACTATGCAGAGTGAGACGAGTGAGGAATCAGTAGGTAGTTTCAGCAGAGCAGGACGAGTGAGGAATCAGCAGTTGTAGTAGAGTGGGACGAGTGAGGGTGTTGAAGGTAGATAGTAGATAGGTAGTAGGTAGGGCAGTAGGTAGTAGGTAGGTAGTAGAGTAAGTAGGTAGTAGGTCGATAGGTAAGCGATATGTATGCTCTCTAATACACATAAATTTTCTAGTAGGTAGATGGGTACGTGGCATGCGCGCTCTCTAACACACCTACCTACTCGTAGGTAGATGGGTACGCGGCATGCGCGCTCTCTAACACACCTACCTACTGGTAGGTAGATGGGTACGCGGCATGCGCGCTGTCTAACACACCTACCTACTATACTCTATCCGCGCGATGAAGATAATACCAGAAAATGCAAAATGATTGCCATTGGTTAGCGATAACGCGGCAAGGGTGCGTTTACATGGCGGTGCAATTTCAGTCTACTTCTGTGGCTTGCACGGGGCGGACGCGTTCTTTTGTTCTTATATCGAATTTTTTATTTCTCCTATGACCTGGCGCGTGTTTTGGACTATTTCCTGTGAAATTGTGACTTGTTTTTTTTTTTAGGTACGAGTAGGTATTCTTGTTAATAAGTAATTTCGTCAACGAAAATAAAAATTAAAAATGTTGCCTATGTTTTATAATAGTCCCAAAAACCATATTGACATAATATCAATCAAAATAGCATTAATAACTTTTACCGCACACCACCACAACACTACCAAACAAGTTCGTAACATTTCTCATTCTTAATATTTTAAAACATACAAAGATATATTTACCTAAAATTATTTTTACCTATTAAATATTGGAATAGATCAAAGAACATCAAATTTAATAGTAAATAGTAGGTTGTTGACGAGGACGGGAAATAAGACTTTGACTGACGAGTAGAGTTTGAAGTCCGAGCCGCAGGCGAGGACTTTAAAAATACGAGTCTGGCAAAGTCATTTTCCCCGAGGCTTACATAGTGCTTTTCTCAAAAAAATGCTAGGAAATTATAAAGATTTTAATTTATTTTATAGTAATTTGATATAAAAAGTTGTTTTACTGATTACTAAGTCAAGATGTGGATTAGGAGTAATTCTTTTTTTATTTTGTAATTTCTGAACGATTTCGATATCGCGCCAGAAAAGTTGTATTGGAATTCATTGCTGGTGTGTAAAAAAGAAATCGTTCAGAAATTACAAAATCACAGACAATGTCAAACTTTCTGGATTGTTTTCTTGAAAGAAATTGTCATATTTCCTAGCATGTTTGAGAAAAAATAATTATGAGTCTGTAGCAACACCCCTATATTACAATAAAACATAAGAAGAAACGGTTGAAAACAGTCATCAAAAACCGAACCAAAAAATCGCTAAGTAGTAAAATCCCATATTACGTTCTCGTATTGAATTCGTGTTCCGAGCAGATTAGCGCGCGTCCGTATTACGTTCTCGTATTGAAATCATGTTTTGAGCAGATTCGCGTCCGGAGATCAAAACCGTTCTCGTATTGAAATGTCCTCGCGTCCGTATTACGTTCTCGTATTGAAATCGTGTTTTGAGCCGATTCGTGCAGAAAGCCATATTACGTTCTCGTATTGAATTTTTCAAATGTCTATAACTTTCGAATGGAGGCTTGGATTAGTGTAGGAATGGTTTATTTTATCTTAAAATAGTAGGATCTAAGCGATAGAGTCATCAGAAGTTAAAAATTCGAAAGTCGATTTTTCCATATTACGTTCTCGTATTGAATTTTCAATCGTCAATAACCTTTGAAAAATAACTTGTATCTCCTAGAGATGTAAGTTAGACTTTTGGTTCTGCAAAGTAAGTCTTCTGTACTTATTAGTACAAGAAGCTGATGGAATAAAAGTGAAGGAGGAGCGCTCCCTCTAATCTTTGGCCTTTCCATGGAATGGGCTTGAGTTTAAACAGAGGAAGATGTCGATCATGGGTTGACCATGATCGGCATTGTTTTTTTTTTTTTTTTTAAGAACTCGAGAGTTCTTCTTTTGAATCTGACTCAAATAATTTGCGATAGTAAACGAGAGTCAGAAATAATTTTAAATTCATTTCAAACTAAATAATTCTGATAATTTCCTGATGGCTAAAATCACTGCTCTTTTATGAGAGCTTAAGGTAGCAAATGTTCGCTCTTTTTGGGGCGCTAAAATTACAGAAAATAACTTTAAAAATTGGCATATGCAAGCGACTCAAAAGAAACTGTATTACTGCTCACATCGTGGCGTTCTCACCAGCCACTAGACGAAAACATGGCCAAATACGAATGCGCTCCGCGTATTTCGTATTTTATTTATTTAAGAAGATGGGAGTATAGTTACAAGTCTTCTTTAACCAAAGAGCCATGTAAACGCATCTTTACGTTTTTACACAATTGTTGACGCCTACTTACCTGGAAGGGCAATCATTTGTCCCTTTCATTTGCATACAAAAGTGCGGTTGAGAGGACGCTATATTATCTTCATCGCGCGGATAGAGTATAGTAGGTAGATGGGTACGCGGCATGCGCGCTCTCTAACACACCTACCTACTAGTAGGTAGATGGGTACGCGGCATGCGCGCTCTCTAACACACCTACCTACTAGTAGGTAGATGGGTACGCGGCATGCGCGCCTACCTACTAGCAGTACTCGCGGCATGCGCGCACCTACCTACTAGTAGGTAAATTGGCACGCGGCATGCGCGCTCTCTAACACACCTACCTACTAGTAGGTAAATTGGCACGCGGCATGCGCGCTCTCTAACACACCTACCTACTAGTAGGTAAATTGGCACGCGGCATGCGCGCTCTCTAACACACCTACCTACTAGTAGGTAAATTGACTCGCGGCATGCGCGCACCTACCTACTAGTAGGTAAATTGGCACGCGGCATGCGCGCTCTCTAACACACCTACCTACTAGTAGGTAAATTGGCACGCGGCATGCGCGCTCTCTAACACACCTACCTACTAGTAGGTAAATTGGCACGCGGCATGCGCGCTCTCTAACACACCTACCTACTAGTAGGTAAATTGGCACGCAGCATGCGCGCTCTCTCCCTAACACACTCACATACTAGTAGGCGCGCTCTCTAACACACCTACCTTTTAGTAGGTAGGTAGATCTCTAACTTACCTACTGACCAGATAGTACGAAGGGGGTAGGTATAGGTATGCTTATATTGTGTGGGCAGTTTACATTTGTCTAGCGAGGTTTTCATAGTAGTTTCGTACATTAACAAACCTTGCCTTCGAATTCAACAAGGAACCCTAAGGCAATGAGCCTGTCCAAATTTCGGTGGGGTGTTATCATTTCTGAGGGGTGATATAGACATTTCAGTCCACCGAATCCTCCGAAATGAGAACGTAGAAATGAAAATAGGACAGTAAATTTCAAATATTTTTTTAACTAAAACAATTATAGTGAAATTAACAGCACTCAAGTCAAACAGTTCCTAAAGCACATAAACACAGTAATTTTGAGACAAAAGGAATGAGCAAGACACGAGTTAAAAAAGGCACCGAAATGATGAAAAAAATGTCGCCACTCCACAGAAATGAAATATTTTCGTCAATGGCGGAAAAACGAAGTGACATAGCTCTCGTGAATATGCACCGAGCTTTAGAGCGGGACTAATAAAAGGCATCGAAGGGCAAGCGGAGTGCGTAAGCGCAGGGAGTGAGGAGCTATTCTGCCTTAAGTTTTTACCCTCCGGAATGAAAGGGCTTCGTCGGACACATGTACTCAGGCTTCTCAAACGTAGTACATTATAGCTAAAGAGATGAATGATACTTATATCGATTCATTGGTTCACTGTTATTAAAAAATAACTGTAATTTCATGTCTATATAAGACCACTTTAGCGTTACAGGGTATCTAATAACCAAAAATGTAAACCGGACACCCCACCGCGATGAAAAAATGGCACTTTAACATTTTTTTTATGTGACTTATAGCTTTTCAAATTAAATTATATTTATTGTACCAGGTAGTTCACGACATCTTCTACCCAAAAAAAAATTACATCAATAGATATCTACACGATACACCCTCGTTATCAGCCCGGACACTCAATTTTTGGGCTTGGGATATTCACCCTTTTGTATGTAGAATGGCCTCGCTCCGCTCAACCCTATTCCACCAGAGCTGAGCTGAGCGAGGCTAGGAAAATGAAGTGATTCTATTGGTGGATTTTTTCCTCGCTCACCGCCTCGCTACCTCGCACAGCTCTGGTGGATTCTCACCCTAAGCATTCTTTCAAATACGTCTTCTCTTCATCTACACTACTTTAAAGGGGAAAAAGTCATTGCTTTTTTGTTTTTTTAACTAGTGGACTGTTCGAAAAACTTCTTTAAAAATGCGAGTTTCAATTTTTGTTTTAATTCTTGTGAAACTTCACCAAGCACCAAAATTTGCATAAGTAAGTATCTAAAATTTGCATATTATCATTATCTCTGGGCACAACGGCTATTTGTTTCTGCAGTAAACCGCTCTATGATAGGAAACCATCATCATTTTCCTGCCCTTATCCCAAATCAGTTGGGATCGGCGCAACATGTTTTGTTAGAAAACAAAATCATGTAGCAAATGGATTGATTCGACTATCCCAATGGTGTAGCGGATAGTACTCCGCTGTCTTCTACGCCAAGGGTCGGGTTCGATTCCCACCGACACAAATATTTGTTCAGTTCAGTTTCTTGTTTTGTGGCGTTTCCATTATGATTTCGCCAGTGTCTAGTTTTTAACTGGGTTTTAGTGTCACAAATATTTGTTAAGTCATTTTCAAATATTTGTGTTTAGTCTGGGTGTTTTCTATGTATTATAAGTATTTATTTACAAAAAAAGTATATAAGTATTATATCATAATCATAATCACAACGTTTATTAGTTGTCTAGTTCCCATAGTACAAGCTTTGCTTAGATTGGGGCTAGATGGCGCTGTGTATCTTGTCCACAGATATTTATTATTTATTTATTTTATTTATTTGGCTCTGTTTTATGACCGGCCGCCTACATGACGTCAACCTTCTTTGGGAATGGTGTTATATGTAGGTGGTATCACCGCCACCATACGGTTGACAATAGTCGACAGATATTCAGTCGATGTCAAGACTCTACGTCGCCTTTTACGAAACACCCTGAGTGGTAGTAGCAGTTTTAGCCACTACACGGAATGGGCCGCTATGATGGGAAACCAAATAGCAATGACCTCGAAAACGATTCACGGTTCTGATACTCATAAAATCGTACACTTTTTCATACGGCTGACTTTCCGCCCATAGCTTGGTAGCTCGCGCTGGTATATTGCGGGGTTTAGTGACAGAGTTTGTTCGCAAATAGTTTTAGCGCGCGGGCTCTCCGTCTATAGCCTGACAATGGCAGTGCTGGTTCACAACTTCTTGTGGTGCACAATGAACCAGCTAGTGTAAGGTGGACTCTATTAACTATGAATAAAAGCGGAACAGTGTTTAAAATAAGGTGTGAAATTATTAACTCTTAGTATTTCAAGGGACGAATCAGTTATATTTCCCCAAGCAACAAAGATTCTTAGTTCAAATTAGGTTAGCTAGGAAACAACAAAACAAATTAATTGCAACATTGATTCGTGCTTCGGAAGGCTCCTAAAGCTGTCGGTCCCAGTTAGGTACTGTCTATGAGTGAAGGGTCGGAATCAGTTGATAAGTAGGCAATTTCCACTAACATTATTTTTTTATCTATTTTAACTAATTGTCTATCGGGTAGATTCAGTTTTCCAAAAGCGTACTGTTCGTCTAGTTTATCTACTCTAGTTCAAAGTCAATGGATGATGAAACTTACCACCCAGCTTACGCGTGTTAGGTCAGAAAACAATAAAAATGCCAAGTTATCACACCCACTTGTATTTTCAAAAACTCCGTCTATAATGGGTTAAAATATCAATCACTGGTAGCATTTGAGCCTGTATAATTAGTGCACAAAAGAGGCAGTTTCCCACGGAAGGAAGGAAGGAAGGAAGCCAGCTCAGCGCTCGTTGGCTGCAATGGCTCAAATGGCTGGTAGTTAGCAGCAGTCAAACAGACAATGTCATTGTTCTGCTCGAACGACTTTTTGTCGCCCGCTTCCGGCCTCGAGACGGTTTTGCAACTCAAGCACAAAACAAGTTACAATTGATACGTATAGGTTAAAATTATGTAGATATTGTAAAGTTTACATGACTGAATGTAAAAAGATATTGTAAAGTTTACATGTTTACTTATGAAATACAGTGTGTTACCGGCGAGCGGTTATTTAAACTATTGATTCTAAACATCTATGAACAACCTTTACTATGAGGGCTTGATGAGGGCCATCTGCGCAATCATGACAAAAAAATAATCTGTTCCCTAGAAAAACCACAAATATTTAAATAAAATATGTAGAACAGCTGTTTTTTTGTGATTTCGCAGATATCCCCATAGTAAAAGATATTCATTGTTGATACCTAGAAGCACGAGTTTGAATAAATGCTTGTCGGTAACTCACTGTATCCCTACATTGGTTATTGGGTTTCAACCATATTGTGTTCACCTTAATATTCACAATATGATTAAAATACGAGTGCCCATTACGCTGCTTTCCCGGTAGCATGGCTGAACTACATAAATTCTCCCCAAGAGTTGGCTTTAAAACCTCAAATCGATCCAATCAGGGATTGCCATACGCTATGATGATGATGTTTAAATATTCGACAGTTTCATGTACAAATAGGAAGTCTCATACTCCGCAGCTGTTTCCGCTTCCGGTGAATACAACTACCTACTACCTGTGCTACCTCGGAATAATGTTCATCGCGGTGAACATGATACACACTTTACGAAAATGTTGGTCTACATACATACATACGGGGTGTAAGGGACAGCTCTCCGAATACTGAAAGGGTGCATTCAGACGATGAAATTGAACAACTTGCCATAGAAATAAATTTCAGGAAACGAAAATATTTTTTCGACTTCCCATACAAAATCACGATCAACTGATTCAATTTAGTATGGGAAGTCAAAAATTTTTTTACGTTTCCTGAAATTTATTTCTATGGGAAGTTGTTCAGTTTCATGGCCTGAATGCACCCTTTCAATATTCGGAGGGCAGTCCCTTACACCCTGTATATCACACCTATATCCCTTGCGGGCCTTTACACCACGACTGACAAAAGTTTGAGACTCATTCAGAAAACTGTGTATCAAACTTTGATATTAGTTAATTAGTGAATTAATGGCAATTTGTCAGCCTGTCGTCTAAAATTACAAAATGTGCTTATCTCCCTCACAAATGATCTACGTCTACAACAAAGCTAAGTACATTTCTATTCTACATCATCTTTCTGTTCATCACATTTCACAGTTTGAGAGTTGATGCAGTTGCAATTGAAGGCGACAGACTGGCAACTATGCCTGTCACTTTGATGATGCACAGTCTTTGGAATGACTCTTGTTTATAATAGCCGTTCATGTTTTACATACCCCACAAGGTAGTATTCCGTACTCATAAAAATAATTATAATCAGCACAGTACGCCGCGCGTACTCCCTAATTTGTGACACAGCTTCCTTCCTAGAACGCGTGTTAGCATAAAACAATTAAACTTCCAT
The DNA here is from genome assembly GCA_024500475.1 of Phthorimaea operculella. Classification (NCBI taxonomy): domain Eukaryota; kingdom Metazoa; phylum Arthropoda; class Insecta; order Lepidoptera; family Gelechiidae; genus Phthorimaea; species Phthorimaea operculella. The sequence goes on along the minus strand of JANFCV010000382.1, from coordinate 57,617 downwards.
ACTCAGTAGGTACAGTCGCGTCGAAAATCAAGAGCAGGAGGTACAGTCGCGTAGGCAAGCGAAACTCTAAATGAACGTGTAACATTTGCATGAGACGAACGGGCGGTTGAGAAACCAGGGTCAGATCTAGGAGTGCAGATATAGAGTTTTTCGTTGAATATCCTTTTGTTTATTTAACTGAATGCATATTGTCAGTGGATTTTCATAAGTTTGTTTTGTGCAGATTTAATAAGTTGCTTTTAGAACCTTTTTAGTTTTTGAATAAAATTAATGATTGAGTTCTGCTACCTACCTATATACCTATCAGTATATTAAATAGGGATTTAGTTACAATTTACTAATTGAAATCGTTTAATTTAATAATTCTATTTACCATTGTATTTAAACGACAGCCTCAGACCGAAGAAGATCATGTTTTTTGAGAGTTTGTGTGTGGGTATGTGGACAAGAATAATATTTTTTCACGGGCTACAGCCCAAAATGCTGGTAAGATCTTGTCGTTAGATTCCTCTTAGCAGTGCAAGTGACACTGGATATTATATTCAAGTTTCATAAATTCTAGATGGCGAATTTTAATCGCAAAATACAACTATAGAATTACCTATGTCGGGTTTTTGTTTGTTATTACACCTGCTTGTTCATCAAAGCACTCATCCATAACACCTTGAGCGTAGGCTCGTAATCGTAATCAATAGTCATCTATGTGCTATTTCATTTACTTTCTCTAGTGCAGGTTCCCATGTCTAATGTGATACGATCAAGTCAGTCAACCAAAACGATGATAATCATAGATAAGATGGGGACTAAGAAATAATGATTGATTTCACTTTCATTTATATTGTTTATTCAATCAAAGGTTGAGAAATGTCTACGTGGAAGAGTACAATATTTAATACAGTGCGGCCGTTCTTATAGGCCATATGTGACAGCTATCAAACCCATACGAATAGACATGTCAACAAAGAAACTTAAGTCATACATAATATTCACACATTGGACAGCTGTCAAATATGGCCTATTCGAATAGCCGTACTTCAAAGAGATACTCTATTTCACTCTTAACATATGCCTAAACTCAAAGATAAAAACATTGCAAATAAAAATTAAATAAATTTCACCTAGTTCCGTCCCTGTGGAGCTAACAAATCCAATATGTATTCCGCGGAATCTGCGTTGAAGAATAATTCAATTCTTTCTCGTTTACTTTCCTTTCTTGTCTAGAACCACCAGTACCATCTAGTAAATACCTACTTGTTCCACTAGTAATATTGAGATACCTAAATATTGGTACGTACAGACATTTACAAAATTCCATATAGACTTTACAGAGACATGCACATGAGCTTTAATTTTAAAGTCTTTTGAAGCCAAACTCCACTCACACATACAAAGAAGCGCGTAGTAAACCGATTGTAGCAGAAGAATAAGGGCCGCCGCCGACAGAGTGGCCACTTTTCCGCGCGCCGTCGCGCGACTCTAACAGAGAAATCGGAAAATGAACCGTACGCAACTGACGTAATGGCGATAATGGCCGGCGGCGGAAAAAGTCCGAGCGCCATTTGTTCGCGCGGCGCCGCGCGAATTCGCGCGAGTGCGCTTGCGTCCGCCGGGCGGCCCAAGGCCGCAAGCGGACATTCTCCCGGTGTTGCCATCACAATAGAAATAAAAAAGATAATGTTTCTCAAAGAAAAGTGTCGATTACTAAAATAAATCAAAATAAAAAATATCTAAACATTGTTTTGAATAAATATTTTATAATATAAGTACCTACAACCTTGGTGTTTGTTGGGTCGTTAGGGTTTATTACGTGGGTCGTTGGTGTTTGTTGGGTCGTAAGGGTTTATTACGTGGGTCGTTCATGTTTGATGGGTCGTCAGGGTTTATTACGTGGGTCGTTCATGTTTCATGGGTCGTCAGGGTTTATTACGTGGGTCGTTGGTGTTTATTGGGGCGTAAGGGTTTATTACGTGGGTCGTTGATGTTTGATGAGTCGTAATGGTTATTTATGTGGGTCGTTGGTGTTTGTTGGGTCGTTAGGGTTTATTACGTGGGTCGTTGGTGTTTGATGGGTCGTAAGGGTTAATTACGTGGGTCGTTGGTGTTTGATGGGTCGTAAGGGTTAATTACGTGGATCGTTGGTGTTTGATGGGTCGTAAGGGTTTATTACGTGATTCGTTGATGTTTGATAGGTCGTTAGGGTTACTAACGTGGGTCGTTGGTGTTTGATGGATCGTAAGGGTTAATTACGTGAATCGTTGGTGTTTGTTGGGTCGTAAGGGTTTATTACGTGGGTCGTTGGTGATGGGTCGGGGTTTCTTATGTGGGTCGTTGATGTTTGATGGGTCGTGGTTAATTACGTGGGGCGTTGGTGTTTGATGGGTCGTTAGGGTTTATTACGTAACGACCCACATAAGAAACCCTTGCGACCCATCATACATCAACGACCCACGTAATAAACCCTTACGACCCATCAAACATCAACAACCCACGTAATAAACCCTTACGACCCATCAAACACCAACGACCCACGTAATTAACCCTTACGACCCAACAAATACCAACGACCCACGTAATAAGCCCTTACGACCCAACAAATACCAACGACCCACGTAATAAACCCTTACGACCCATCAAACATCAACGACCTACATAATAAACCCTTACGACCCATCAAACACCAACGACCCACGTAATTAACCCTTACGACCCATCAAACATCAACGACCCATCAGACATCAACGACCCACATAAGAAACCCTTACGACCCATCAAACATCAACGACCCTCGTAATAAACCCTTACGACCCATCAAACATCAACGACCCACGTAATTAACCCTTACGACCCATCAAACACCAACGACCCACGTAATTAACCCTTACGACCCATCAAACATCAGCGACCCACGTAAGATACCCTTACAATCCAACAAACACCAACAACCCACGTAATTAACCTTTACGACCCAACAAACACCAACGACCCATGTAAGAAACTCTAACGACCCAACAAACACCAACGACCCACGTAATAAACCCTTACGACCCATCAAACATCAACGACCCACGTAATAAACCCTTACGACCTAACAAATACCAACGACGAATACAAATAACCCATACGATCCATCAAACACCAACGAGCCACACATATGACCATTTTTTTTTCAAACGTGGCAAAAATTAGTTCAGTGACAATCGTAAAATGTTCTTTAATTTTTAATAGGTTGGATTCATCTGAACCACCCAATTTATTTTTAATAAGATTAGCGGGCAACACTGTCTAGCGAACCGGCGGACGCACGCGCCACGTGGCGACACGGCGCGGAAGAATGCCGCTTGGTGTGCTCCGCGACCAAGAGGCGTCGCGCGAAAAGTGTCGCCGGCGTCCGGTCTATGTGCGCCGGCCCTAAGATGACTAATCAAGCACGTTCCAATAATGACTAATAGTGAAATGGGTAACAAAATTTCGCACTCCGTGTTAAATGTTCGGATGGCGCATTGGTAAAGACAGTGGCCTACCAATCAGGGATGTCATGGTTCGTATCCTCATGGGTCGATTCTTTTTTATTTGAACTTTTTTCTTTAAGTATTTTTATCGTAATTAAACTAAAAACACGTGTTATGTGAAATTTTCCACCTTGACCTTTCACTATATAAAATAATGATTGACCTCTAAGGATTTTTAAACTTTTTTTAAACATTTTAATTCTTTTTATTTTTAATTTTGAAATAATGTTACTTTCACGGCTTAAAATAGCATCACTCTATTTCTACCCGAGGGTATCCAAGGGCCGAATCCAGGGAATGGGCAGCATTGTGCAGCGTTCAGCGTCATTCTATGTCGTAGTTTTTGATAAAACTAGGTTTTTGTCCAAAAAGCTAGGCGCTTGAGATAACAAAATTTTAACGTAAGTTTTGCCAATTTTTTTATCATAATTCTAAACCAAATCAAGTTCTTAATCAAAGACTACATTATATTAATGTTTTTGGCAATAACTTTACCATATTTAATCCTAAACTACTTCAGGTTCATGATCGGACACCTATATTGTTATAGATTTTCGATCAAAATCCTAAAACTAATTAAAAAAATGATAAAATTTAATTTTACCTTTGTTATCTTCTGGTCTTTGGTTTTTGGTCAAAAACCTGGTTTGATTAACGTTGCTGCGACATATAGCATTAACTTCACCGGTTATTGTAGCAATTGTTCTGAGGTTTTGAATTTAAAGCGTTTGTATTAAGAGTGAGTATCGAGGAGCGCGCATTGTTTTGCATGTGTGTGTATAAGATGTAAACACAGTGTGTAAACGATTTTAAAAGTGCATAACTTCAGCGTGCCTATATCCACTTATTGCTATCACTGTACGTAACATTTTAAATGTCAATATTGCATAATGTGTAAGGAGCAAAAGCAAAACGTCAATGCGCAAATGTATCAAAATGCCGTATTGAAAAAAACAACAACTTTTCATCACTCTCCAGTCCAATATCATGCACGTAAAAGATTACAGTTGAAATTGTATGTACTTACATACCTAGGTACTTTCATATATCGCGAGTCCGGTATAAGCCGTTTATAAGTACCGACAACGCAGTATTCAAACAACTTTACCTGTAAACTTTTAGCTTGTAGTTTTACAAAAGGGGGCCCTGCACCGATTACATCCCTGTATTTTCTAACAAATCCTTGTTGTTGGTTCACTTTTTATTCTTTTCTCGCGATATTTCGTTTGCAGACGATTAAGGATTAATTAATCTATTTTGGGAAACAACAAGACTCAAAGGAATTCTCCTTTTGTAAAAAAAAGGCATTAGGAAATACCGTGGGAGATAGGTAAGCCTACAGACGGACTCAACAAAATTGCTTTTGACTTCATGCGGGCCAGGACGGAAGATGAGTTGCTCGAAGACTTCATGTGAGGGACCTTTGATATCTAGGAACCTTATTCTGATGCAGCCGTGTCGTAGGCCGTGAATAATCAGCTGATACCATTTCTATGGAACAGACAGATTCGATAAAGAAGCGCGGAAAAGAAAATTCAATATTTCAAAGCTTATAAAATTATGCGATCAGAAAATATTCAGTTGCAATGAGAGACTCAAATACTTTTTTATTATTTTGACCCATGCACTTTGCGCAAAGTTAGTCTCAATTCAATATTGGCAGAGCGAATGGGACGCTAGCCCACGGTTCCGGGTTCAAGTCCCGGCGGTCACTAATGAATTTAACAATTTTTTCATTTTCGATTTATGAGACTGCATTAAAAATTCCAACACAAAAATATCACGTCATACAAGTTTTACAGTCTTTTTAGCTTCTAGCATTACGATTTTCCTCGGTCTTGCTATTCTCTAAATTTTTCCGTCTTCAGATTAACACGATAGGTACCATACACAAAATTCCTTGTAACATATTATTTAAAATCTCAGGTTTTCGTGTGAAACTCTTACTACATTTCATTACTGGAAAATGGATATTTTTCCCGGTACCGTAATCTCTAATCAGCTGGTAAGCTAAGCAATAGAATTTTACCTGTAAACTTTTAACCTCTCTTTTTATAATATCGGTGCGCGCGCCAAGCCGGTATAAGAACACCGCGGAAGAGACTTGGCTCCCTTCCAGAGTTTAGACGTTATTGTTATGCATGCAGATCAAATAAATTGCATTCTGCCAATATCGGAAACTGTTTAAACTGGGTATCAGGGGTTTCATACTGTCGGGTGTGTGTCGATAAAGTTTTAGCGCGGCACGATACTAGGGAGGTATGGAGTTTATGAATTGTGGTATTCTGTTTGTAGGAACATCGGGTAAATGAAAACGGGTTTACCCGCGTCTCGGGTTCGATCCCCGGTCGATGATTGATATGTGTTATGGTTTGCGTGCGTCACTTTATCTCAAGTCTAGACACTTAGAAAATTATGTGAAAAATTGGCTGTTATGGCTCCGCTTAAAGTGGTGTTACAAAATTTTGCAAGATCTGTTGACTTAGCAAAAACGCTCCCATCCACCGCCGACCCCCTATTATTTACATAAGAATCTTCACAATCAACATCCTGTATTCGCGCAACTTCTGACCCTATACAACTTTGACGAAGGTGCTTGTACTATCCAAGTTCCGACATTAATGCGGGTAGTCCGCGCCCGCTGCGGTCCCGCAACAGAACCGCAGCGGCCCCGCAGCGTGCCCGCCGCGTGCCTGCGGGATTACACTTCACTAGTCGTGTTATAGTTAATCCGGGCTCTATTAGAGGACTGTTTAGTGACGTAACATGCAGCAAAGTTCGGGTAATAATGGCTCCTGTTTAGATCCTGTTGGATAATGGGATTAATAGGAGTTGAATCAATGGACTTAGACATGGATTAGTTGGTTTAGTTTCATGAGTACCTTGATCGTACTTCGGGTACTTTTATTACGTCTATTTTATACAACACTGGTGGACGTAGGCCTTCCTCAAAGTACGCCATATCTCCTGCTTTAGCCAACCATTTAAGAACCCGCTTACTCTACCGTTCATCGGTTCTTCGACAGATATAACAAGTAAGTTCAGTTTGCTGCACTTCCAGACGAAGATTGTACTTCGTTGTGTAGCTAACTCATGACTCATATTACCTAACATCACATCCTTTAAAAGAGCCGCCGTTCCAAATTGCACTATATTGGACAATTTTATGACAATATTTCACTGGTCCGGGCTTGGGGCGATTTTTCAGCGGTAACCGGCAGCCGGTGGCCGGTCGAGCGGCAAACGAGCCCGACCGGGAACAGCCGGATAAAAACACCATTTCATCCTACGCGAGAGTATTGGAGGCAGCCGGTTCAGGGTTCAATCATAGGGAAGAAATTTAAGATTCAATTTAATTTATTTATTCAAATTCTACGGCGTACCAATTACAGAAAATGAGAATGTCAGTAATCATAATACATAATAAATAATAAAATATTTAACAATAATATCATTTACAGAAGTAAATAAAATTTGTCAGTAAGTAATAAAAAATTACATTTTACAATAATCATGATGTCATTTATAATATCATACTAAAGATATAGAAGTTTCGCATTCATACGTCATCTCACAGAACTGTAAACAATCGCGCAATATACTCGACCATCCATCCACAAACAGATCACAATCCGGTTTTGCCTCAAGGAGCGCATTCAGTGTGGTAAGCATGCGACATAGTGGTGAGTTAGCGCGGGAGTGTGTGCGTGCGGCGGGAACGGCGAGCAGCGCGCGCCTGCGCCGGCCGGCAGTGCGTAGGTATCGGTCCGGTACATACAGGCGGCACAGTAGTGAGTGCAGATCCGGTGCGTTGATAAGACCACGTAAAATTTTAAGGGCTACTACACACTGGTTGTTTATTCTGCGCACATTCAACGAGTTGAATCCCAGTGTCCCCAGTAAAAATACCGTAGGGTACATGTATGGATAGTACCCATACTGACGCTTGTATAAATACCTCAGAAAAGCTTTCTGAATTTTTTCAAGCGTCAAAGTATGGGAACTGGCGTGTGGATTCCACACACAACTGCTGGTTTCCAACTTGCTTCTAACCAACGAGGTGTATAAAAGCCTAATGACCGTTGGATTTTGGAAGTCGCGCGCATTACGCAGAACGAACCCCATGCGCTTGTAGCATTCCTTGCTAAGACAGCTTATGTGATCCCTAAATGTTAGTTCTCGGTCGAAGATCACTCCCAAATCTTTAATCTGGTGTTTCCGAGCAATCACTTCGTCACCTAATTTGTATTGGAAATTAATGGGGCGTGACCCTCGACCAAAAGTCATTACTGAACACTTATTCGAGTTAAAAAGCATGCCATTAGTTTTACTCCACGCTTCCACGGCATCAATGTCGCGCTGCAGAAGCGCACAATCTTCCGAATCTTTGATCCTCATAATGAGTTTCAGGTCATCGGCATATAAAAGGCATCTGGCATTAGTCACCACCCTGGTCAGATCGTCAACCATTATTAAAAACAAAAGTGGCCCAAGAATGGAGCCCTGACTTACTCCGGAACGCGTGTGATAGGGTTGTGACGTATAACAGCCGTACTTAACAAACTGCTGACGGTCTCCTAAATAGTTCGCAAAAAGACGAAGTAGTCTTTGGGAAAACCCAAGGGAGGAAAGTTTGGTAAGCAGTATGTCGTTATCAACCCTATCAAACGCCTTCCGGAAGTCAAAGTACAATACGTCGACCTGAACTTTCTCCTCCATAGAGGTGGAGATGATGTCGACGAGAGTGAGAAGGTTAGTGTCTACGGATTTTCCCTTCCTGAAGCCGTGCTGCTCATCACACAGGCGGACATCGACTTGCCTATATAACTGCGTGTGAATGACACGTTCGAAGATTTTAGCTGGTGCACACAGTACTGCAATTGGGCGGTATTCGTCAACGAGAGACCTATTACTAGATTTAGGTATAGGGGTCACCCGGGATAGCTTCCACTCTTCAGGATACACGCCCGTTTTTAGTGTCAAGTTAATAATGTGACATATGGGTGCACACAGCTCATGCTTAAAAGTTTTGAGTATACTCGAGGGAATATTATCTGGACCAGCGCCTCCAAGTTTTAATTTATTGATACCCGTGATCACCTGCTGTGGGGTCACAGTAGAGATGTCGATGATAGATGGGGGCGTCGTACTCGGCGTGCAGATGTCGTCAGCGTTGAGCTGAGGTACCTTAGTCAAAAACACGCTGGAGAAAAAGCTCGCAAACGCATTCGCAGCCTCTAAACCAACGAAGTTTGCTCCATTGTATGTGACGTTAGGTTCAAAACCACCCTTGGAGCGGAGATTGGAAGAGTGTTGCCAAAACTCTTTGGGGTTTCGTATAATATTGTTTTCAATCTTACTTATGTAAGCGTCATAAGCCTCAGGGATGCGTGTTTTGAGCTCTGCTCTTAAATCAGAGAACAAGGTGTAAGTTTCTTGTAAGCCCGTTGACTTCCATTCCTTGTGCAGTTGAATTTTTTTGTTAATGTCCGAAATTAAGTTATGAGTAAACCAAATAGGATACCGACGCCCCTTTTTCTTATACCTAATTTTTTTGGGTATAGCTAAATTAAATATATTATAAATAATATCATAAAATAGTTTTGTGGCAACCTTAACATCAGACTGTAGGATAACATTATTCCAATTAGTATTATTAAGGAGCTCAGCGATTAGTGTGTAGTTGGCCCTACTAAAATTCCAATCGTATGCTTGAGCTATATTACTAGGAGGCACGCGTTCGCTACTATGACAGTGTGCAGTCGGCCTTAGCTCAAAGGATATGTCGAGTGGTGGGTGGTACAGTTTGTCGCAGGGCACGATCCCGCCGAAGCACGACTCAGTCACACCAGCGCATGCTCCCTCACGGATTAATACCGCATCCAGTTTACTACCATGGGCATTATACAATTCATTCATCTCTTTCATACCACATAATGTAAGAAAAAAAGAATAATAATTATTTACATCTACGGATGCACTATTCAGATTAAAATCCCCGGTAATAATTATATCACAGTTTAAGTCATTAATAAAACTTTCAACTTTGGTGAACCAATTAAAGTATTCCGAGTCTTTGGCGCTTGTGCTTAAGTAAACACTACATAGGTAGATCTTGCGGCCAAAGTATGTGAAGGTCACCCATAGGTCCTCGCCGTGGTCAGTTTCCAGGTCGTGGCAGCGACGTAGTTCGAGTGGTGGGCGCGCCGCTATCATCACGCCTCCGCCCTTCTTCTGCGGCCCTCGATCACGACGTATGACGTACCAGTCACCACATGCCACCTCGTTGTCCTCTACCGAGTTGTCCAGATATGTCTCCGTCACTGATACCAAGTGACTGTCAATAAGGATGAGGTTGGCTTTCCATTTCGGCAACTTAGTTTTAAGACCTCGTACATTTTGGTAAAAAAATGTCGAGAGTAGTTATTTGTTTACAATCATCATTACGTATTGTATTAGCCTCCCCGCTGCGCACGGGGGCGGTACAGAAACCAGTCGGATATGCAAACTCCCGCCGGCCACACGGATGGCGAACTAATCGTGTCGTAGGTACTCTCTGGGAGCGCGATTATGAAGCACGCGTGCCGTGTTGATTTAATATCTCTCTTCTTAACCTCGTAGCCATCACTTTTAACTACAGTGTTAAGGAAATTTTGGATGTTTTCAACTGTAGTGTCGGGTTTTAGTTGCCATATCTGAATATGCCGTTGTTTTTCGACTGTTTGAAGTTCATCGTTAGTGGCACCTGCTCCAACCAGCACCGAGCGCCGCTTTGTTTTAGAGCGCTTACTATTTTGCACCAACCGCCGCCAGTCACGATCAGCTGATTCATCACCGGTAGGTACATGCGTCGCAGATTCTATTTGAGTGCCAGCAGGTATTTCATTGTTAGATTTAGGTGTATTTTTTTGCTGTTGTTTCTTCGTGGTTTGCTGAGAAGGCTTATTTGTTCGTGCAGCCGCTCGTTGAGCGCGGTCAGATAGCACCGGTCCAGTTGGCTCAGTAGACGCAGGTTCCTTCGGAGTAGGGTTCGCTATCTCGTTCGCACTAGTGGCGCTCATCAAGCCGATGAGCTTGTCAACCTTATCGGAGAGTTCTTTGATTACCCTCTGTTGGTCGCCGATTATCTTATGTTGCTCGTTAATTATTAGATTTTGCTTCTCAATTTTCGTGTTTTGGACTGTGATCAATGCACTTTGGTCAGAAAGTTGACTAGAGATAGCACTTAATTTCGTCACTACACTACTGAGATTCACGTCAAGGCTACGTTTGGCCATATTAGATAGTTTGAATTACAAAATAATTATTAAGTTACTGTCACGTCCGGTCGGCTCGGAGGTGCGCGGGGAGATGATATATTTTTTAAACTGCTTGGCAAAAAAAAGCAAAAGGATTTGGCTGAATTTTACGACCGGCCGCCTACCAGACGTCAAACCTCCTTGGAAAGCATCGTTATTAATTAAATTTCTGGTGGATAGGAAGGTTTGTGCGAATTATTTTATATTTATTATTTGGCAAAGGTCTTAGCCATGATGATATACCAAGAACTTTAATTACAGTGATCAAAGATAGCAGGACGTTGCATGACTTGTTATTTTTATTATGTAAGATTTATTGGAAAGCATTAAAAATTCAAGGATATAGTGTTTATGGTGCCGGCTTAGAATAGCATCACCTCATATCTTTTCCGTGGGTATCGTAAGAGGCGACTCCCTTAGTCCCTTTGAGAGTCGATGTATATTGAAATTTTATGCGTCCGGCTGACAACCTGTCACTTTGGTGATACACAGTCTTCTGAATGACCCTCAAAGATTTGTCGTGTAAATGCTTGTTTTTTACAGCTGTTTATGCTCTGCCTACCCCACAAGGGATATAGGCATGATATCTGTTGTATGTATGTATTTAAAACTTTCTGAATGGGAAACATTGTGTTAAAATTCACTACGATCCCTGCAATCAAAGCTCGGGCGATATGCACCGCGGTGGCTGCAACTGGGTGCACCGGAGCTCTCTGATTGGTTCCCTATGCGCCCGGATATCCGGTTATTTCCGGTTTAATTAAATGCCCTTTACCCGGCTCGGTTTACATTGCAACGGTTGGCACACATGTAAAGTGCCGTTACGTTGGTACTTCTGGAGCTGGAACGTGAGAATAAAGACTTGTAACTGCTGTAGTAATGTAAGAGTTGGACTATTGCTCCTATATTCACATACGGTTACTAGGGAATAGGGAATAGGAAGCAGCGTTCCCTGTGAACTGAACATCCGCCTGTCAAGGGTGTTGACTATGGCAATATCGTCTGACAGGGGCAGGCTCATGTCCAGAAGTGGACTGTTGCGGCTGTTATGGTTAGAGTTAATTCAAATAAAGCCTTGCATTTCCTTTTACGCCATAGTCCAATTCTTCTAGATCCATCCCTGTGAGTTCGCGCGGAACCTGATGGATGGCGGACCACAATTTACACGACCTCGAGACCGACGAGACCTCAACATGGCCCAATATTTAGTACCTTTTTGAGTGTAACTACATGAAATAAAGGGTAGTGAGATGACCTACTAAGGTAGACAGATCTGAAGGCGTATTTTGAATCGGTAGAAGTCAATCTGATTCCGCAAGGGCTCTACTACTCGGGCATCCACAGAAAATAATATCCTTAATCCGTCTACAACGTTTGTTGCAGGCGACGCATGCGGAATAAAATTTCTCATCATTTATCAACACGCTTCCGTTGCGAGCATTTGGGCATAAAAAGTTATTTGTGATATATTATTTGAAAAAGGCTTATAATAAAAGTATAAAACATGCTACAAAACAAAGTGTAAACTTACAGACATACAATAGGATATTTCCTTCGTTTGTCACCTTTCATCGGGAAATAGTTCAGGTCGGAATATCTTCCTCTCCTTGGTTGGCAGTGCATCGTCACTGAAGTGCATATTTGCCAGTCTTCGGAGAAGGTCTTTTACCCTCGACCGGTCCATCACCCTTAGCAGCTTCATTCCTTCCAGCGACGTCGAAGTTGGCATCGTTATTGGTGCTGACAAAGAACTCAGTCTTTCAGACGCTACAAAGTTTTTCAAACCATACTCGTTGGACAGATTTTGCATCAACTTTGGCTCCTGAGATGATGATAAAGTTTCTGCGAAGTCTGCAAATCGTCTTCCAGTTGGTGTATTGACTTTATGGGTAACATATTCTGGCGTCAATCTCTGCAAATAATCTTTAATAAGATATTGAGGTTTTTCCGTAGTCAACAATCTTTGGAGATATGATGCTATTCGGGCTCGCAATGATTCATCAGAAAATGATAATGTTGTTCCTAAGGTTTTTGATCTGAGATAAGGCATCACAAATGGTGGATATGGTGATTCCCTACTCCGATCAGTATACATCTCAAACTGTGGAGGTAGTGATTCCCTCTGGTCAGTAGGCATCTCAAACTGTGGAGATTGTGATTCGTTCCGGTCAGTAGGCATATCAAACTGTGGAGATTGTGATTCGTTCCGGTCAGTAGGCATCTCAAACTGTGGAGATTGTGATTCTTCCCGGTCAGAAGGCATCTCAAACTGTGCAGATTGTGATTCCGTAGACATCTCAAATGATGATGGCGATGATGATTCCTTCCACATAGCTAGGATATCAATCGGGTTCAGTGATTCGCTCTCTAGTTTAGAAAGGAAATCGGAGAATGCTGGCTCTGCGGTCGTCGTTGATACACTATTGTCAGTAGTCTGGAACGTGCTCGATTTCGTCACGTTTTGCGCCTTCTGATAACCGAGATGCTTAAAAATGTCTTTCATCACGCCGAAGTGATCCAGGATGACGTATGTGATGACCATCAGGACTATACTAATGATGCACTTCATCATGCCCCCTCCTCCCCCCGCGGCGCCGCAACAGCCCCCGCCGCAGCCGAGCTTGGAGGTGATCATGAAGACCAGGCAGAGCGGCAGCACGCTCAGGCACTGGAACAAGAACTGCAGGAAGTTGTAAATGGCCGTGAGCATCATCTTGATCAGGTTCTCCAGCATGATGAGGAAGGTCATGAGGATTCTCGTCAGTGACTGCGTGACGCAGCAGCATATATGCGTCACGCAGGTAAACAACTGCGCGATCGGCCCGCACATGGCGTAGCTTAATACAATAACAATAATAAAAATACAAAACTTATCGATTAATAAAAAACTACTATAAAATAATGTTCACAGTCTCTATGAACATGACATGACAAGACAAAGTCAGAAGAACAGGCTGCCATTGTGACTGTTATTTTTGTCAAGGACTCTTCGTATTGCGCTTCTACCCGATAAGGGTAATTCTGCCAGTGTCAGAATAAGATTCCAGCGCTGCTGCGCCGGACGGTTGGCGGCTCCAGCAGAAAGATGATAGTGTCTTCTCAAAGATGTCTTCTACAGGAACCAGGGACGTCCTCTTGATACACTTCCACTGCCCTGCCTTCATGGTGGTCTAGCGGGTGCGAGATTGACCCCAGGCTTTGGAAGACTGTGGTTGGACTCTTGTGGGGAAATCATTGTCAGTTTATCACTTTGTAACATGCTTTCAGTTGGGTTGGGTACTTCGAGGAACGCATCTTCCTTCCCGTTCCGGGTAGTCCAGCGATCCTCCAAGGGTTGGAGGGACACCGTTGTAAGTAATCCGGATCCATGCTTTCAACGCGTTAAGCCGTATTCCATCCCTATTCAAAGGTACTTAATAATATCTTGCCGTGTGATGCCGGCTTAGAATAGTATCACCCCATTTCTACCCGTGGGTGTCGTAAAAAGCGACTAAGGGTAATTATCCATGGAATGGGCAGCAGCGTTCCCTGTGAATTAAACATCTTGCACTGCGCTCGCCAATCCGCCTGCCAAGCGTGGTGAGTATGGCAATACCCCCCAATACGGGGGAGGCCCATGTCCAACAGCCGATGTGTGGACTGTTGTGGCTGTAAAGGTATCGATATCTATGTACTATCGCCAGCAAATCCAACTACCTCTTTAAGAGACCAATTTATACTGTTTTATCATTCAAATACTAAGAAAAACCAGTATGAGTTATGTGTATTTTGCTGGCGATAATATGTACTTATGAAGATTGTAACATGAGTACCAGCTTCATGTTTTGTACCGATTGCGATGACCCTGCAGAGTGACCCGACCCCGTCCCTGGCAGTGCACAGATGGATGGGCCGGATTAGGACCAGCACTGCCAAAATACTGCGCCATTACTTGTGACAAATTGTTCGCCACAGGAGCGCATTCAGTTAAAAACGGGACACACGTGCACTCTTTACAGCACAGACATGCGGGGTGTAAGGGTGTACCGAAATCTTTGCAGGCATAATCAGGTCATGAACGCAAACAACTTTTTCTTCGATTTTTCGACTTACGATACAAAATTCCTGATCAATTGACTTTCTATGAAAACACAATTTTCTGTTTGCAAAGACAGGCTCCATACTAAAAGTTAAACCGTTTGAAAATAAGAAATAGAAAATATGACATGCATCGACCGGGGATCGAACCCGGGCCGCATGGGTAAACAAGCATCAAGAGATAGAAAATTTGGCGTTCATCGGCCGTGTATCGATAGCTCAGTGGCAGAGCGGTGGGGCGTTTACCCATGCGGCCCGGCCGGGTTCGATCCCCGGTCGATGCATGTCATATTTTCTATTTCTTATTTTCATTTGTGAGAATAATATAGCACTGTGAGTGCATTACAATCCCAATAGGTTAAACCGTTTTATGGTCTTATCATGCCTACAAAGCTATTGGTTGGTTTTGGTTCACCAACCGCGTTAATTATCACTTCATACATTTACGTCAGATAACGGGAAACTGGCACATAACTTACAATAAAACCCCTAACATCCACCCGAAGTATTTTTTTTATTGAGTGTAACCATTATGTTATGTTACCATGCTCTTAGTGATTGCAACATCACCAAAAAATCGAAAAATCAATCAAATTGATCCCTTTAAGAAGACTTAAATGTGAATATTAGATTGTTTAAGATAATCTCGTACTGAATGCAGGGCCCTCATGCACTAGCCCTGGCAGAATAAATGGAGGCACAATCTTGGGGCCCCACTGCACCAGCCCGGTCAGAATGAAGAGGCCCCTCGGCTTCGGCCCTAGTTAAATGAACGGATTAGTTTCCCGCTGCCCCACTCATGACGAGATGAATGAAGGGCCCCCTCTGGGACCGGCACTGGTATAATGGATGGAATAGCCGCCCGCTGCCCCACGACGATAATCTGTTTCGAATAGGCTGCCATTAATTTCAACCTGAACAATAAATAACATTCTTTGGGCGGTTTGAGCGGCCATTCCAGTGTGTGTTTCACCCATAGGTTTCACCCATGGCATATTTTAAGTAGTTTTAGACCTTACCCAGTAACATTTTAAGATAAAAAGTTTTGAAATCTTTCAGTAGATGTCGCATATCGTCATGTTCGGAATATGGGAAAATTTCTATTGACAGTTCTCTGATGTCACACCAGAGGGCGTAGTGCTAAGTTGTAATTTGACATTATACCAACCAATCAGCAAAATTCAATATGGCTGGCGGCAACCATGCTTTTGACACGTTCTGTTTCACGTTGTGTTTGTGAGTTATTTTATTAATTACCTACTGTTCGATTGGATTTGTTACGAAAATAAGTAGTTTTGTTATTTTATTAAATGTCATTCATGTCTATAAACAGAAAACAATAAGAGATTTGGAACAACTGAATAAACGCAAAATAAAGAGTATTTATAAAGTGTAACATACTTTTCGTGTAAAGAAACGTTATTCCAACTTGGCTGAGCGGTCTCTACATGACATTTGAGAATCCATTGAAAGTTTCCAATTGGGGACACGTTAGGTACGTTTACTAGAATGTAATAAAAAAGAGGCATTACTTTTTTCTTGTTTCGCGTCATTTAAAACCGCAGGTGGAACCTGTGGAACCTGACTCAAAATAGTAAAAACGGGGTTCTTAACGCGATACGATGAATGGAACCTGGTTAGGCATCTTCTGTCAAGATAGCATAAAAATCCTTGAAAAAGAAATTCTTTTGTTTCACCCGTCAGTGGCTGAAGCATTTCCAATTTTTTTTTTTTGTTATGGGTTTATTTGTGTATTTTGACTGATTATTTTGGATAGTAATGTAATCAGTCAAGTGCCCAAATGTAAACGTGGAACGGAATATTCGAATTGAAGAGCCTACTCTACATTTCCGGATGGTATCAAGCAGTGTATCAAGCGGACGTCGCTGGATCCTGTTGAATGTTGAAGACACTGTTATCCTAATTATACTGATACTGGCAGAATTACCCTAAATGGGTAGAAGTTCATATAAATAAATAAATAAAAATCCTTGAAAAAAAAGGGTGCGGACAATGCGCGTCGAGGCATATTCAGCAGAGAATATGCATCGCCGAATGTGCAGTAAATATTTGGCGTCAGAAAATGTCATATGCGTGACAATCTATCTGTCCTTGTCACACTTGGGCGAATTTCATATTTTCATCCTTTTTTAACATGACGTCTGATCGTCATTTGTCATTTGACGCCAAATACTTACTGCACATTCCGCGATGCATATTCTCTGCTGAATATTCCTCGACGCGCATTGTCCGCACCCAAAAAAAACATAGTCACAATGACAGTCATCTTTTGACTTACAATTTATTTTGTAAACTTTATTTTATTTCATTTTATAGTATTTTTTTTATTTTTTGATTATTTTTATATCTTTAATGTTGTTATTGTATCAAGCTACGCCATGTGCGGGCCGTTCGTGCAGCTGTTTACCTGCATCACGCAAATATTCTGCTGCATCACGCAGTCGCTGGCGAGAATCATCATGACCTTCCTCGCGATGCTGGAGAGCCTGATCAAGATGATGTTCACGTCCATCTACAACTTTCTGCAGTTCTTGTTCCAGTGTGTGAGCGTGCTGCCGCTCTGCCTGGTCTTCGTGATCACCTCCAAGCTCGGCTGCGGCGGGGGCTGCTGCGGCGCGGCGGGGGGAGGAGGGGGCATGATGAAGTGCTTCGTTAGTATCGTCCTGATGGTCATTACATACCTCATCCTGGATCACATCGGCGTGATGAAAGGCGTTTTTAAGCATCTGGGCTATCAGAAGGCACAAAACGCGACTAAAACGAACATGCTAGCAGCTGTTTTCCAGAATGCTGACAATGGTGTATCAACGACGACCGCAGAGCCAGCATTCTCCGATTTCCTTTCCAAACTAGAGAGCGAATCACTGACCACGGATGATATCCTAACTATGGGGAAGGAATCATCATCGTTGCCATTTGAGATGACTACTATCACATCAGAATCCTTAGGAACAACATCATCATTTTCTGATGAATCATTGCGAGCCCGAATAGCATCATATCTCCGAAGATTGTTGCCTACGGAAAAACCTCAACATCTTATTACAGACAATTTGCACAGATTGGTGCCTACGGGCACGCTAGAATATTCTACCTATAAATTCGATACACTATCTGGAAGACGACTCGCTGACTCCACAGAAATATTAACATTACCATCATCGTCTCAGGAGCCGAAGTTGATGCTAAATCTGTCCAAAGAGTACGGTTTGAAAACCTTTATAGTTCCTGAACGACTGAGTTCTTTTACAGAACCAATAACGATGCCAACTTCGACGTCGCTGGAAGGAATGACGCTGCTAAGGCTGGTGGACCGGTCGAGGGTAAAAGACCTTCTCCAAAGACTGGCAAATATGCACTTAAGGGACGAGGCACTCCCAACCAAGGAGAGGAAGATATTCCAACCTGAAGCGTTCCCAGTTGAAAGGTGACAAATGAGGGAAATAACGTAGTGTGTGTCTGTAAGTTTACACTTTTTTATAGAACGTTTTATTATTATTTTTTATATTATATTATACACTTTTTTAATGCATTACTAATTATTTACTTAGGGCCAATTGCTCGCAACGGAAGCGTGTTAATAAATCCTGTTTTATTTTTATTCCACATAAGTACAACGAATATAATTTTCCGTGGATACGAGAGTAGTAAGGGCACTTGCGGAATTAGATTGACTTCTACCGATTAAAAATACGATTTCTGGTCTGTCTACCTTATTAAGTCATCTCACTACTCTTTATTTCATATGGTTGCACTCAATAAGGTACTAAATATTGGGCCTTATTGAGGTCTCGTCGGTCTCGAGGCTGAGTAAATTGTGGTCCGCCATCCATCAGGCTCCGCGCGAACTCGCAGGGACGGATCTTGAGGCTATCGAATTTGACTATCGCGTAAAAGCAATGTCCACTGCTGGACATGAACCTCCTCCTGTCGGAGGATATTGCCATACTCAACACCTTTGTCAGGCGGATGTTGCATTCACAGAGAACGCTGCTTCCTATTCAGCACCCAGCACCACAAAATACAGAATTTACAGAAAGACAGCTCGCCCCTTCTTCCGATCATTTATGCCTACACTCTAGGGTTGCTACTCTCTTTTTCTGATTTCTTAATATGCCGTACCTGGGTCAAACATACTAAGGTACATTATATCAAACGTACATAACATACTATACAAAAATATTGGCACTTTCGAGTTGTAATTTTGCCGTCCGCCCGCACCGAATGGTGTTGACTGTTGACACTCGCTACTAGCCGGTTCAAACGACGGGCGTGTGGATGTCTATGTGAGTATAACGACGTTTCCTTGAAGCCAGCTCGCTGGATTGGCGCTAGCCAATACTTACTTTGTGCCAGCACCCTGAGCACCGATCAACCGCCGCGTCGCCGGGGATAATGCATATAGTCCTGCCCACTGATTGTCCTGTCCTGGCACAGAATTGATGAAACAAAGGATGATATACGTCGGGCTGCCGCGCTGATAATGCCTATTAGTTCGGCTGGATCCGGCTACCGGGTGTAAATTGCCCGAGGTGCGAGGTTTATGCATGATTTATGAATGCTATATTAGATTAGAAGGCAATCTTAGAACCCAAACGGATAAACGAGCTAATGAAACTAAGGTCTAACACAAAATAGCGCCCCGCTCACCGCATCCCTAGTTTGTGGCTCGCTGTATCCATACTTTATGAGCTCTACTACTGAAAATAAAAATAAATAAGAACATATTTCACATAAAAAATTACTCTGGCTCTACCAGTGGTTCCACTCAAAGTAATTATTTGGTCAGCTAAATAACATTTGGTCATTATTTGGATAGCAAATATCTTAATGAAGTGTCTTGAGGGCAATCTCCCATTTCTTCTGTCGTGTGGGACATTGGGTCGACGAACTGCCTAAACTTGGTACCAGTAGGTAGGTCCGTCGTTGTTCGAAGACTCTAATGGTTCTAGAGGAACATTCTTTGTGCGAGAGGACCAAATTTTGTTTATTTGGAAAAGTGTCCTCCTGTTCAGCATTTTTTTAGTTCTGTTTACAATTTCGTTAAACATTTTTACTTAACTGCAAAATTATATTAAGTACCCATCTGCTATATTCAAACCTCTTAGCCATAATAATTTACCCTTATCTTCCTAATTAATCGTTATCTAACAACCGTGCTGGGAATTTATGACTTTATACGCTCAAGAGTCATTTATAAAGGTCCAGTTTTTATGACCTCTCGACTCTCGACCTATTAACCCCGTAGGTATTAACCTGGTTAACCGTGGATTGTTGTATCCGGCAAGACATCTATATAAGGTGTAAAAAAATCAACTGCAAATATTTTAAGGGGTGAACCAGCCCATGAAACTGAACGACTTTCCCAAGGAACATAGGTCGAAATATGACAAAAATATTTAGACCTCCCATACAAATTTACTTGGTCGGCTGGTACAGTTTGTATGGGAGGTCTAATTTTTTTTTTTCATTATTCGTCCTATGTTCCTTAGAGAAAGTTGTTCAGTTTCATGGGCTGGTTCACCCCTTAAAATATTTGCAGTTAATTTTTTTACATCCTGTATAATCAGTACAACAGTGAATTGGTTGCGCTGGTTATTATTTAATACTAGCTGCCCGCCAGCGGTTTCACCCACTGCAACCCATCTTTTACCCCTTTAGGGGTTATAAATCGAAAATGCCTGAAACACGCAAGTACTCAATTTTTTTAGCTGTTTGATCTAATTCCAATTTTTGAATCAGATCGCATTTAAAAATCATGATTTCCCTTACAAAATTTTAACCTCTTTTTTTACCCCTGTAGAGGTCGAAAACCGAAAACCCCGGAAACACGTATTTAATTTTTTTATCTTTTTCATCTAATCGAAAAATTTTAAACAGATCACATTTAAAAATAATGATTTCCCATACAAACTTTTAAACCCCTTTTTACCCCTTTAGGGGTTTAAAATCGTAAATCCCTGAAACACGTATTTTCTTTTTTAAGCTTTTTGATCTAATCGCAAATTTTGAAACGGATCGCACCTAAAAATAATGATTTTCCATACAAACATTTGACCCCTTTTTTACCCCTTTGGGGGTTAAAATTTGAGGTAAAGAATATTTAAAAACCTGCCCCTCAACTTACTCTATATACTTAAAAAAACCGATTCAAAATCTGTTAAGGGGTTTTAAAGATATAAGGAAACATACATACAGACACGGAAAGGGACTTTACTTTATACTATGTATTGATTGAAGATACTTAATGGAAAACCAAAAAGTTGATTCATTAAATGTTAGGTAGATCGCTAGCCAATACTTACTTTGTGGTAGATCTAAAGCACAAAGTAAGTATTGGCTTCTAAGTTAGATCAGTAGTTAATCTTTGGTATACATAGGTGTCGTAAAAAGCGGACAAGGAATGAAAGGCAGCTGCGTTCCCGGCTTCGCAATGCGCTCGCCAATCTGCCTGCCAAACGTGGTGAGTATGGCAAATACCCTCGAAAAGTGGGAGACCCATGTCCAGCAGTGGACTGTCGTAGCTGGTCAGAAATTGAACAAAATATTTTACATTCATGTTTATTTAGCACATTTCAACCGTGGTAAGATAAAAATCACAAAAAATCTCGCACCCGCCTGAAATTCAGCACAATTTCATCTTTGTTTATTTTTCACATGTAGCACGTTTTGTAACCGCGTGTAAAAATAATCTAAAACTTTTGTTATAAAAATATTTTTGCTCGCAATATTTGGCAAGCGATAATTTTTATTCCGTCAACAGCCATTTCAACGCATGCTATAGTGGGTACACACTGGGTACAAACATATATAGAGGTACACACATCACGTCGTTTACGACCGTAAAATATGATCTTTCGAGCGCCACATTCGACAAAATATTTGAGGAACTTTTCATAAAACTAAACTTTTCAAAAAACTTTCCATCACTATAGTAACAGGTCGTCAGCCAGTCGCATAAAAGATACGCTTGAAGCCCTCGAGTCCTTCAGTCACTATTTTTGGCAGACGGATTGATAAGCGCATTATAAGGCGTTGTATTTATACTTCGTACGGATCGCAACCTACTTTGTGGATTTATCACTTAGTCGCTTTCAGCACCCACGGGTACAGAGTACACATATCACGCCTATATCCCTTGCGGGGTAGGCAGAGCGTGAACTGCTGTAAAAAACGGCCATTTACACCAAGTCTGAGAGTTTCAGAGTCATTCAAAGGACTCGCCATAGTGACAGGTTGGTCCTTTTCTTCCTTAGTCGCTTCTTAGGGCACCCCCGGGAAAGATATCGGGCAATGCTATTCTAAGCCGGCACCACACGGCATCAAAATATGGTACTGCTATTATAAACCGCTACCGGACAGCATAATCACCCTGTATATACTATGCGCGCCGTTATAGTCCAGTCAATTTACGGCCTGTCACTAACCAACAGCAATTTCTGCATTGCACTGGACTATGGAGCACATATTCTGACCTGACATATTGATATTGGATCCCGTGGGACGGAGTAATTTACAAGATGTATTGCGTTGTAATTACTTACAACAGGTTTGTAATTGGAAATACCACAGGAAGTAATCCCGTAGAGCTATGTAATGTTTTAGAGGGAACTTGTTGCCTATGGTTATTAAAAATTCATCATTAGGCTTCAGAATGAGGTCTTTTATGCAAAAAAACAAAACGTGAATGGGCGTAAAAGATGTGGTTTGATGTTTTAATCCTCATTACACCTGTAGGTAGGGTGTCTGGAAATGTTTACATAATTAAATCAGATTTTATTTAAGCGAACCCGATTTGATTAAATATGGCGTCTTAATACATTACAAAGTAAAAGAAGAATATTGCAAATTAAAATACTATAAACGGCATATCTAAATTTATCACTGAATACTGCACCAAAATTTGACGAGTGGTTTTGGAGGCAACATTGATATGAACACACACACATTTCGCTTACCCCCAACGCATATATCGTCTCCGTTCCGTCGTCGTGGGTAAAAATGAACTCAATGTCTACCAAAATGCTACCAAACAAAAGTTGCCTTCACAAAATATGCATGAAAACAACGGACGGCAGAAACTATGGACTGAAGTCCCTGTTTTCTAAGTCAATTTATTCTTTGTGAGTTGTTGGGGCATGTAACTGAGGGCGGTCGGGCGAGCGACGCTAGCGGCCGAGCGGGGCAAGCCGGGCAAGCAGGGCGAGCCAATAAAATGAATCAGCGGAAACAGCTTCCTGGGACCAGACTACCTACTGAGGGAATATACATACAAAAGTAAAAGAGTGTTCCGTAGTACACGAGAGTATTTTTATTTTATGTTGCCCTGTCTGTAGCAATTAGCAAAGAATACAATTAATAGAGGTACATCTCTCTTTCTTCATGTGGGACAACGAGTCGTCCATTGGAGTCGAAACGCATCTGCGTGTAGGTTATTCGCGCTAATTTGGATTACCTACTTCATTTTGAAAACCTGAGTAAATCATTTTAAAAATGAAATATTTTTCCTCAGCTAAAACACAAGTACACTTCGACTATAAAAGTATATTTCGACTCTGATGCTCTTCCACATTTCGTGTTTCGAATATTAACTTATCAACGGTTTCATTTAAGAGAATACATAAAATAAAAGTTCAAGACAACGAAGAATAAAATTGGTAAAGTCGAAAGAGTATAATAACTAAGCTTTATTATTTAAAAGTCCCACTAAAGTCTCAATAGTTTCAAGTGCGACTTTCTGTGAGGTTTGCAGAAATATCTCTCGCAGTGAGAGACGTGGCAGTGGATCGCAGAGAGCGCTCTGGATATTTGATGGCTCCATCTCCGGAACACGCAGACTGAGGAAGGCTTCGGAAGGAATATTGAATAACTAGAGTGAAGTTTATTTGGAACTCTTGCAATTTTTACGCAGGATTCGACTATTCTACTTCGGGCATCTCTGTACTGGCGTCGCTTCTACCATCTGGGCTACCGCGGCTAAGAGGCAGTCGATTGCAGAGAACGTTCTGGATATTTGATGGCTCTATCTCCGGAACGCTAAGAGCGAGGAAGATTTCAAACGAGACAATGGGTGTCTAGAGTGAAGCTGTGAAAAGCTCGCCGCACTCAAATTGCAGACGATCGCAGACGATCGCAGAGAGCTGCACTATATTTGATAGTTCTATTTGATTCTATTATACGTAACACTCGACGTGTGGAATAGCACCACCCCCTCTCTTCCCCTGGGGGTCGTAAGAGGCGACCGAAGGATAAACCCGACCCAAACAGCCAGGGCCAACCGTATGGCGGCGGTTAATCCAACACAAAAGCATTCCCAAGGAGGGTTGACGTCTGGTAGGCGGCCGGTCGTAAAATTAAGCCAAATCCTTTGCAACACGATTTTGTGTTCAACAAATCGTGTTGCGCCGACCCCAATTAATTGGGATAAGGGAAGGAAGATGATGATACGTAATACTCGGCGAAAGAGATTCTTAGACTGTCTTCGAAAACAAATATTTGTTGGGAAATGCACGCGTACAATGCCACGAGGCACGGCCTCAACGAGTACGATACAGAGGGGCCTGACGCAGCGGAAAAACGATACCCTGTAATCATTTCTTTTATACCTCAGCCAAGCGCTAAATCTCCTCACGGCGAATTTTTCATGACTTCATTTATTTTGTTTAAAAGGTTCTCTCTGAAGCATTCTGTTGCTCTGAGCCGTATCTATTCACTCTTGGAATTTAATGCCAAACCGGAGATCGGGTGACGAATCCCTACTTTACATAAGTAGGTGCATCCACATTGCATCATACATACTTATATCAAGTCGATATTCCTTGTGGGGTAGGCAGAGCATAAATAGATGTAAAAAACGGCAATTTATACCACGTCTGAGAAAAGTTTGAGTCATTCAGAAGTCTGTGTATCGCCTTAGAGACAGGTTGTCAGCTTGTCGCCTAAAATTGCAATACTTATCAACTCTCAAATCCCTTAGTCGCTTCTTACGATACCTACGGGAAAGTTAGGTGTGAATGGTGTGATGCTATTCTAAGCTGGAACCACACGGGATATCTGAATATTACATAATATTTTTATTTCCCAGCCTTTCATTGCTTGAATTTTAACGTTGGTAAGGTTCCCTCTTTAGCCCTTTAGCTCCGAGCCGTATCAATTCACTCTGACACTCGGTGCCGAACCGAAGATCGGGGGATCGGGTGACGAATACCTACTTTACATAAGTAGCTGCATCCACAGTGCATCATAGATCAGATGAAAGAGATATAGTTTTACCGAATATTCGGTATATTCTCTGAATTCCATCATCTGCCTTCTCTCATCACAAATCAGTAGGGGTCGACAAACTGTTTTGTTAGAGCACAAAATCATGTAACAAAAAAAATTGGCAATGTTTTATGACCGGCTGCCTGCTTCTTTGGCAATACTATTGTAGGTCACCGCCACCATGCTGTAGACCATCGTCGACAGATATTCAGCGGAGGTCAAAAACTCTACGTCGCCATTTACGAAACACCCTGAGTAGACTAGAGGTAGAAGCATTCTTAGCCGCTACCACCAATGATATTATATGTAGGGTTCCACACGGTAATTCTCTGAACGGGGGTAAGAGGTCCTAATTTAATTGGATTTAATGATTTCCATCTCACGATTTATGTGAAAGAATGTGAATTCTTTATGAATTTACTTGGAAATAAAAGTTTTGAATCTTTGTGTATGGACTCCTCTTTACTTCAAAGGAACGTCCGTACTTATCGAATTTCCGAAGATTTTCATGTTCAATGATCTGTACCGGTAGTAACAAAAAGGGTATAGCAAGCCAAAAGGAGGTTAAGGTAGGCTACTCATAACACTGAACAACTTTCCCCATGGAATATGGGTCGCAATATGAAAAAAAATGGGTAAATGAATCGGCTGACTGGCGATTTTGTATGGGAAATCCAAATTTTCCGTGGGAAAGTTATTCAGTTTCATGAATAGGTACCTTGCTTGACTTCTTTTTGCCTTGTTTTACCTCCCCCCCTGTTTAAAAAGCCCTCAGTTTATTTCCAGTGACCCACTTAAAACACCAACGATCATGACACACAGAAAATGAGCACATACCTCTACTTACAAGCTAGACAATTGACCTCCCGATGGAATCCCGTAAAGGGAGGGTAATGAAATAAAAGGGAGTCCGCCCATTCCGGGTTCCGGGTGTCGCAACGACCATACAAACTACTAGAAACCTTTTCTTAGCAATTTGCCGTTCCCGGTAACATTGGGAATATTCCTGTCAACTTGTACTCAGAAAAATATGTAGAAATGTTGAAAATAAATATTAATAATTTTAGAAAAATAAAACATAGCCAAATCCTTTTGCTATATGATTTTGTGTTCTGACATGTATCATGATGATTAATGTAGATGTAAATTAATTTAAGAAATAGAAAATTTTGTACAGGACAAATTCCCTTGCGAATATTAATAATTTCAGTAATTTACCATCATACAAACAATTCTGTCAACAAGCTGAGGTATTGCTGGTTGAAAACAGGGTAATGTAATGCTTGCTATTTGGCTAGTGAACGATCGCGTCATCTCATAAATCAGCGTGGCCATTTCGGAAGCCTACTTGTAGAAGTAGGTGGTATAAAATAAACGTCCCCTGAAATATTTTCATACGGGAAGATGTACAGTTCCATAAATGCACCTTTTCAGTATTCGAAGAGCTGCCCCTTACACCCTGTATATCAAATCTACTTATCTCATGTGTTGCCTTTCATAAGCCGTCTAGTAGTATGTGTGGTCGTTGGGACGTCGTGACTGACAGGGGCCGGATTAAACTCATCTTGTCCGACTTGTTGGCCCATCTTCCAGACTTTACACGCTGTTTTTTACCTTCGAAGTCTTTTAAGGCCGTCCGCTGCGTCTGGCAGACCGTACGCGCGTGCGTATCCGCGTGCGAAGTTCACTTTACTCCAAGCTATGTAGATGAAGTGAGTGAACTTCGCAGGAGTTCTCGCATTGCGGGTACGCGCGGACAATACGCGTCACACAGCGGAGGGCCTGATACCTAAATATGAAGACAAAGTAAAGTTTGTTCGTAGCAAACTAAAATGGTGAAGCCTTTAGATACTCCAAGGGAGCACAGGCTGTGCCTCGCAGGGGTTGTATAGAACTGACGCTCTTTAAGTCGGAACGGAAAGTACTAGAGTGGAAGCCTGACTTCAGAAATCTAGAAGAATTGCCCTCCAAAAGGACCATTAGAACCACGGGTGGTACCTAAAGGGAAATCACAGCGTAGCGCTACCAGGTGTAAATAAAGTCGTGTAAACATTGGCTCACGACATTGTTTCTCAAAATCACATGGCTACGACATAAAAAGACACCTGGATTTTCCTTTTATTTTTATTCCAAGTACAATGCTTCTAACGTTACACAAAGAAAACTGAGTTGAACGTATTTCAACATAAAACCGTATTCAATCTTCTTCTTTTTACTTTTACTGTTAACAACATATTTCAAATGGTTGAACGGGAGTAACAAAAAGCTTTTGATTGTTACAAATTCCTGCCGCGGACTGTTACCGAAACTAAATTGCGACAAAACAACGAGCAAGAGGTGAACTTGCAAATCGGTGCGGCGCGGTGCATAGCGAGCAGTGCAAGCGAGTGAAAATAGTGCTGGGACACTGTCGATGAATACAAACTATCGATATTGGACTACAAGCGATGAAAGATTTGAACCTGCAAATCAGTGCGGCGCGGTGCATAGCGAGCGGTGCAAGCGAGTGAAAATAGAGGTGGGACACTATCATGAATACAGGCTATAGATATTGGAATTCATAAAACTGGCCGTTTTAATCTGTGCATTGCTAGTAAAACAGGGTTGTGGCTGCAGCCATCGATAAATAAAGAAAATATAAAAAATATAATCGGCACTGAGGAAAAGAGTTGACCTTCCAAATGATACTTATCACGGGTCTATCGATAAATAAAAACTATTGAGAGTCGGATACAGGCGGGAGAAAAAGTTGTACTTGTATTTCGGTGCGGCGCGTCGTGTTTCAATGTAAGTGAATGTTAAACAGTGATCTGAATGCAGCTATCGATAAATAGACACTATTGATAGACCTATACGAGTCCTGAAAAAAATATTTTATACTGTGAAGGGACACTAAATCAGTAAATGCCCCAGTGTCAGAGTTTTTAGCCGTCTCCTGCTAAACCTGTTAAAGGACTTTGAAATAAATTGCAATCTAAGAAATCATAGACAGCAAAAGAGGCTAACGACTTATCGTGCTCTCTGAAGCATACAATCATTTGCTGTCAAACAATTGGACGATTTAACCTGCCTTTTCCTGTACCTAATCATAAAACAACTCCTGAATTCTGATCTACCTCAGCTATTAATGTTCTTATCGACAAAACTCTCCGGACAGCACTAGCAATGCGCCTAAGTGAAAACTTGGCACCGTGGGCCCATTACCGCCGGGTGACCAGGGTCCCCCATTATTCCCCCATTCCCCCATTATTCCCCCATTCCCCCATTGCATCCGAAAGTGCTAAATGCGGGTAGAAACACTTTAGTTCCCGCCACTGAATTTGTAGAGACAGTCCGAGGAATTATAGCTCCATTCTACAGATCTATGCATTCTGGAGCATTCTGCATTCGAACGCTGGGAAAGGATGGTCTATTGAAAACTTTGTGGGCATGGTTAGACCGTGGACATTTAGTAGAACGTAATATAAGTAAGACGAAGAAATAATATATTACAGTACTATAGTACAGCCTTTACCCAGCAGTGGGATGACGTAGGCTAGATGAGATGGGAGAGTACTATACGGGGTGTTAGGGACGGTGTAACGAAAACTTTGCAGGCGTGCTCAGACCATGAAACTGAACAACTTTTACTATGGAGCCAATGGTAGGAAACGAAAAAAAATTTCCGTCCTCCCATACAAAGTCAGTCACCTGATCGTGAATGAAAAGTAAGTACTATAATAGCAAGCACAAAGTTATAAGATGACAAAAAATGATCCACTGTCTGCACACAAGCAGCTTCCACTTTGATATTTGGGTGGAACTGTGTGTGAGATACAAGATGATATGAGTCAAAGAGGTGTAAATGAAGATATGACGGCTGATAGAGACGAATGGAAGAGAAAGACATGTTGCGCCGACCCCAAATAAGTTGGGATAAGGGCAGGCAGATGATGATGATGTGTGTGAGATTGTATTAATTTGAAGCTATATCTTAGTAGGAATGAGTTCCAATACCAGTCTAGACTAGCATTGTCTTGAAATGTGATTGATTATGTTTATCTCAATATATCCCAAGAACTGAATCTTGCTGATGAAGCGATTTCTTGGTACACCACCAATATGAGACTTTCATACTTCACGCTGCTAACAGACGGATGGCACTGACTTGACTGCAGCTGTCCATTTGTAAGAAACCTTCATCTTCAGCAGTTGAAAATAATATGCGTACGTACAATATCACTCCTAATATCCCTTGCAGGGTAGACAGAGCGTAAGCGGTTGTAAAAATCGCCCATTTACACTACGCCTGACAAAAGTTTCAGAATCATTCAGAAGACTGTATATCATCATAGTGACCTGTGTCAGCCTGTTGCCTAAAATTGCAATACACACATATGAACTCTCAAATCCTTTAGATGCTTCTTACGATACCCACGGGAGTCTGCATCACACTAACGGCACAAATAGTTATCTACTTATTGGTTAACATTATTTTTATATATTTAATAGGATAAAAATAATGTCCATAATATGCATTGTGGACGTTATTTTATCTTTTAAACCAAATAGGCAGTCAGCTAAAATAATGTGGGGTCACGTCCGCGTCCGCTTGCAAACATACGGGCGCTCTGTCAGCACAAAGCTGCACGTATATCACCGGGACACAGCTTTACAGCATTCGCAGCATACTGCATACCCGGGCATCAGGGGCGCCGGAATATGCTGAATGGTAAAAGCGCTGTTTATCTTCCTGATGATGTCAAAGGAAGACAGGTATTACGTTATTAAATTAAACCATCTATTCTATAGGTGTTACACGAACAACTCACCAAGAGACGCTGCAGTAAACTGTCGTGGGCGTGTTTTCAAAATTCATTTATAATATGCTTTAGCTAGACCGCTACGGCGTAGCATCTTGCTACGAGTGCTACACGCTAGCTATATCACGTAGCAAGGACACTTGACTACAGTCCAGCAAAAAAGAGTAGACAAAAAATGAGGGCGCCACTTTGTATGAAATATCAAAATTAATTGGCAACATTGACTATGAATGGCAACAATTTAGTATAAGAATTTTTTAGTTCCATTTTATTTAATTTCTACTCTTTTTTGCTGGCGTGTACGCTCCTCGCAGCTACGGCGTAAATCAAGAACACTGAACTTTTGTTGCACGGTAGCACAAAGTAAACAAGTATTGGCTAGCGCACGGTAGTGCGCGGAATACGGTTTTTGCTGCTTGTGTTACTAACCAAAGAAATCGTTGTAGTCAAATACGCTACATCGTGCGGCTTGCGTGAAGAGAGCCGGAGCGTGCGGCGGCATTGAGTATAGACAAAC
Source organism: Phthorimaea operculella (assembly GCA_024500475.1). Lineage (NCBI taxonomy): Eukaryota > Metazoa > Arthropoda > Insecta > Lepidoptera > Gelechiidae > Phthorimaea > Phthorimaea operculella. The sequence goes on along the minus strand of JANFCV010000382.1, from coordinate 27,130 downwards.
GGACCGCGTGATTTGTATGTGCACGTGCATACCGATCGCGATGTTTGCACGTGCACTGTAGCGATAATCACTGTTAGTACAGTTGTCTACCACAGTGATACATCGCTGGGCAGTTGGGCACGGAATAGAACCATGCGGATTTGCTTTTGGCAAGTGTACCTAGAGTTCATTGCAATCTTTGTCAACATCCACCACTAGGCAAGATATTATGAGGCCGAAATAGGTATTGGTCGCAGAATTTGCAAAATTATCATAGAAATCGATATATTTGCGACTGAGATTTCAATTCAAAATCAAAAACCTTATTAATATACTTGTACGAAAGGTTTAAGGAGACTTTCTGTAAGTAACGCAAGTACCTACAATTAATTTTAGAATACTCATACGATGCACGGGTTCGTCGACTCTCCAAGCCGATGGTCGGTTCGGCCCATTAGTTGCTTTGTCAGCTAGCTCGTTTATCTTTCGGTTCGCTTCTTGATTCATGCTAGAAGAATCGGACGAACGTAGGTACAACATAATTATCTGATATTTAGAATAGAATAGATAAAGTTTATTTCAATGTACAAAACATACTAGCCACATAAATATACAAGGTAGTTATTATACAATTAAATCTTAAATACTAGAAGTTGTACAATGAAAAAGGAAACCACTCAGCAGTATGCTGTAATACGTAGTAGGTATTACAGCGCTGGTATTCTGTGGTACCCATTTGTGCTTTTGCACTGATCGAGACAATTTATGTTATGTAAAGGAGGTATGCTCTTATTAGAAAACACAAACAATTCGATAGTAGACTCTCATAAAACAAAAAACACAAATAATCTGATAATAGACTCTTATCATAAAACAAAAGTAGTTAAGTACTCATTTTAGGTAGTTATTTGCTGACTCTCGACAAATATATGCGACCCACTAAAGACCCCGGTCGCTTCGCTTCGCTTTGTCAGCTCTGAACATGCTCGTTGATCATTAATCACATAATAAAGCAGGATTAAATACATCACTATCACGCAATTTTCCGTACGATTTATGCTAGATGGAATACCTGGGCCAAATCGGCCAAATCATACAAACATAAATCAAAGCTCGTATTTGCTGATTCAAAACACGAGCCAACCCGGCCTGACCTATAAAGCGTAGGCACGACGAGCATATGAGCGCGCGGTCGCTTCGCTTCGTCGCGCGTTGAAAATCTATCACGCAGGTTTCCATACGAATAGTATTAGAATACGGTTCGAGTATACATACAATCTTAGATCAAAGCTCAACATCTGACTCTCAACAAACTCGAGCCGACCGCATCGACCTACTAGAGCGCTCGGTCGCCTCGGACTGTTAGCGTGATACGCCGTCGTTTAAAATCACGCAGTTTTACAAACGATTATTGCTAGATGGATTGCCTGGTTCAGATATTCATGCAATCGTAAATCAAAGCTGGTACTTGTCAAATCCCCACAAACATTGGCTGACCCACAGGAGCGCGCGGTCGCTTCGCTTCGCTTCGTCAGCGCGATACACCGTCGTTTATCCGGACCCGGATATGTAATGTAATGTACTGGAAATATCATGGACTCAGGAGGTCACATAGAATATACTATGTAAAACCATTAAACCATTATAAGTATGTATGTATGTATCATATATTCATTTTAAAACAATCAATTAATCCCTTGAATGGGTAGGTGGATTTGCTGGCGATAATACAGACATGATGCAGATGTCATGGACATGAAAGCTAACAAACAAATCACTTACATTTATACACATTTAAAGTATTGAACCATGGTCTATCGCGATAATATTTAGGTAAATATTATAATGGTTCAATACAACGTGATTTATAGCTGATATTTGCTGATTTTCCGACTCACACGAGCCCACGAACACTAGCCCGACAGCGCGTTGAACCGTCGTTTATCACGCGGTTAGCGCACAACGCAGCGCCCGCACACCCGGATATGTACGCACATTTACAGCCGGATGAATGAGCAATTTTAGACAACAATAGATCCGTTTTACACCACAGCAGATCCGCGTTGTAATATAGTTTAGACGATGGAAGGGGTGTGATCCTGTACCTATCATGTTTGTGTTACGCGTTATATTTATATGCTATCATGAGAATACTAGAACAAGTAGGTAGTGAAAACGCAGGATGGGCAAGTTATACCTCTACAAGGAACATGTATCCGTCCATCGAAATATGAAAAATACGGGGTGTTAGGGACGGTGTAACGAAAACTTTGCAGGAGTGCCCGGGCCATCAAACTGAACAAATTTTACTATGAAGCCAATGGTGGGAAACGAAAAAAATTTCTAGACTTCCCATACAAAGATAGTCAGTTAATCGTGAATTTTGTATGGGAGGTCGAAAATTTTTTTTCATGGTCTGAGCATGCCTGCAAAGTTTTCGTTATACCGTCCTTAACACCCTGTAAATTATTGTAATTGGACACCAATTCTGAAGTCATGGTTTTTGCGTAAATGGCTTATCCATGAGGAAAAATAAAGGTAAAAAGGATTGGGACTTTCGTAGATGCCAACTGTTTTACCAGATTAATGGATTTTATATGTAGGGTAGGGATTTTAATTAATCTAATTACTTTTGAGTCGTAATTTCAGTTCATAATTTGGAAAGGAACGTCGGGCAAAGAAGATTCATTCGAGAAATTAAAATAAGTTACTCAGAAGAAAAGTTGGTTCTTGGAAGTTGGAAGTTTGACGGGGACTACACGTAACGTCTGTTGCTCCGTTGTTCCGTTGTTATTTATAACCTTGCACTCCTATTAAAGACTAGTAAGAATTAACTATAATTCGTAATTGCTACTTGGGATCTGCTGCATAGCGCTGTCAGTTGGATGCGGTCGAGTCCTTATACAAGACCGCAGCGTCGTTGTCGCTGTCGCTGCGTTTGGTGTCCATGCGAATGGGTGAAATAGTTCCAACAAATGGAGCTGATCACCCGTCTGGGAGCTCCGCAGGCGTCCCGCCCCAAGGAAGAAAAAGAAGAACGCAAGTACGCAAGTACAATACGAATTTCAACCAACAACGGTTTGACAGACGCATCGGTCGACGCATCCTTGTGAAAATACATACAGAGCATACATGTATCACGCCTATAGAGCGTAAACTGCTGTAAACAACCGCTTTTTACACCTCATCAGTCATAGTTTGAAAGTCAGATGACTGTATATCACCATAGTGATAGGTTGTCAGCCTGTCGCCTTAAATTGCAACATACTCTCAAATCCCTTAGTCGCTTTATACGACACCCACGGGAAAAATATGGGGTGATGTATTCTAACCCGGCACCACACGGCAATCTAAGCCGGCACCACACAGCAATTGTATGAAAATATGGTGAAAATACGCACCAACGGACGTTACATGTGTTTTCCGCTTTTCTTGAGTGGACGGACCAGGCAATCGAATAATAATTTATCATCTTGGCAGATCTGAGTGATGGATGTGCTCCGTGCAGCAATATTGCAGCAGCAATTATCCAGCTGGCACATAGATAACAGGTTTTGCTCCTCTATTCTCGGAGGGACAAGCTTCACAAAAAAGACGCGCGGCGCGATATACATACGAGTATTGAAGGCGATCGTCACCCTTTATCGATGCGACACGCGTCTCACTTGTCTTAGCTTTGTCTCATACATTTTATATGGAAACAGGTTCAAGCTTCGCGATGTCGCACGTCGCACGTCTTCGACGATCACATGTTCGACAGATGCCATCTCTCGTCTCCTCTATGGAGATTGCACCTAAAATTTTGTGCAATATTGAAATATTTGTTTCTTTCCAAAAAAATGCTAAGCAACAGGTCGAGATGAATAACTTTTCCCAGGGATCAAAAAATTAACCTCCAGTATAAAATTATGCTTACTGAGCAAATTTATAAGGGAGGACCTCCCACAGTAACTCAAATCAAGGGAAGACCAAGTTTTGTTCCATGGGGAAAATTGTTTTGTTTCATTTGACCTCCTTACGTCTTTATTTATTGTTTTGTAACACCTTGTATAACCCAGCACCCTGGTTTCATAGCTGTAGAATCATGGTAGTTTTACTTCGATAAAAATGTTCTCTAGGAACCAGTCTAACCCAGTTTGGTTTGTTATTCAAATGTTTGTGGATAAGTGGAAAACTTTCAGTGAGATCTTGAGCTTCTATAGCCTCGGAATTTGGGTCACTATTCCATTTTATACTCAAACAGGAAATGAAGATTATTTAACGCTGTTTTCGTAGCTATTTTGTGTTCCACGACTTTGAACGTATTTAAACATTAACCTATATTGTATGCATGGCACCTACTTTTAAGAGGTAAAATAAGTTTTAAGCGCAAGCTCCATAGAGTAGACGTGAGATGTAATATGGCATCTGTCAAACAAGTGATCGTCGGACACATGAGACGCGCTACATCGACGCTTGAAACCGTTTCCACTCAAAACATATGAAACAGAAAAACTACACACGTCAGACACGCATCCCATCGATAACGGCCGACGATCGCTTGCCTGACAGATGTCATGTTGCGCGTCGCGTCTCGCGTCTATTCTGTGGAGCTTGCCCCTTATATCCAAAATACGTGTAATTTTTGACATCCGGATATGAGGACAGAGAGACATAAGAATGACGATGGAGCGACTCAATTCACCTCATATTTCCGAAGATTGAGCCGTTTCCCAGCAAACGACTGTGCATGACCTCCCATTACCCGCTTTCTGAAATTACCTACCATACCTACCTTTTTTTTGACGAACTCATCTTCCAAAACAAGAGTATCGTCTATGGGAGGTCAATCGGTTTTTACTCGACTGCCAATAATTTGGCTTTGTTTCTTTAGAAAAGTTATTGAGATTATCGGGCTGAGCATGGCGTATACGTGAAAATTTATAGTTCGAAACTTCCCCAGCGTCCCCAACTTTTTGCTTATTTTAAAAAGAAATGTTATCTATCATTCACCTTAATTTTAATACTTTTAATAGGATATACTTTCAAAAGTAAATGATACAAAAATTCTACAGACATTTCCTCTCTCGTTAAACGCAACGTTTTACTCCGTTAGACAGATGGACACAACTAAACAGCATCAATCTGTGCCCGGTCGTAAGTAGAGTAGACCCGGACAGGGTGTACCCGGGTAACAGACCATGACCGTCCGACGGTGATATGTTGCTCTTGGTCGGGTCATTGCTTCGGCTAAATAAGAACATTTGGACATGCCAGCGCTGTAAGATAAGTAGGTAGGTATTATTCTTTACAAAATAACTTTATCTACATTATTCCCAAAAGAGGAAGGCATTTTCCCAGCAGTAGGCTAGATAACAATGATAAAGAAGATTTCCCTGCTTTATTTAGGGTCAGCGGAACATCTTCTACACATGGAATATCTCACACGAAAGAAAGAGCTAATATTATAAAACCTAGCTTAAACGAATATCACATAGGCCACGTTTTACCTCAGGAAAACATACCATTCCCACGGAAAAACTTAATATCAGATGCGAAAGAAACCGCGTATCATAATAGTAACACTTGATTTTATAATCGTAACGTTTTCCTATTCTTAATAATTATTTAATTACTAGCTGCCCGTCAGCGGTGTCACCCGCTGCAACCTATTATTCCGCGGGAAAAAAGCATTATTCGCCAAGAGATGTCGCTGTTAGTTTTCGGCGAAAACCAATGATATTATATGTTACTAGCGTAACTAGATTCGCAGTACGGGCCCTGGTTTGCTGTCACTTCGAGTATGCCCAAAAATGAAAGGTGGGCATACTTAGACGTCAGTTCATATTATTCAATCTTGAAAGTGAGATATGTTTTCAAGTTTACGAAAATGCCGAAATGTGTGTTGAGAAATGCTTCTCTAAATCTGATAAAGACAATTTATCAAATGGCGTAAATTTTTACAAGTATCTTTAAAAATTTGGCTAAAATTATCCAGAGTTTCATGAGCAAATTAATTTCATTGCATTTTTCATCAAATGTTGCCAGCAACAACCGTTTACCCACTAGCCACAATGTTGGGAGTTTTTATCAGGATGTAGTTGACTGCGCAATTGCGGAGCAGTTAAAATGTCCACGGTTTTCATACTGAATATACCTTTTAAAAATACTATCTTTAATAAGATTTTATGATTAATTTCATTTTAATTGTAGAATACCCAAAGATCAAACAAAGGCGCTCTCAAGAATGGATAATGAACATAAGTTTTTTGCGTACCGTTAGGTGGAATTTTGTGTTTGTGTAAAATTCCACCTAAGCAGGAAACAGGTCTTTCACGACTGACAGACAACGCCGTCCTAATAGTTAACGTAAGTATCTACCAATAAAAACAAAAACTAGCCAAGAGCAGAAACAGCCTGCCCACGAATGGGGTGAAGTTTCGTAGTCAACGTTTAAATATCAAGTTTTTCAGCGTTACAAAGTTAATTGTGTTGCTGGTTTGTATGCAGCTGTATGGTTACCTACCAATCGTAAATCGAATAAACTTTTATTTTCCTAAAACTTGTTTTCATGGTAACTCAGATTGAGAAGGAACTATATTCAAAGACATCTCTCCGGTATGTTATATATAAGATCCTATTAAGTTCACTGCAAATATTTTAGGTGCACATCAAATAGAAAATAAGCATGAACTAGGCAAATAAAAAAAAACTACACGCTAATTTTCGATAAAATTGCATTTCACTAAAAAAAATAGAAAACGAACAAGTAGATGTGTTAAAATACAAAAAACCCGACTGCGGTAATATCTATATATTTTTTTATACTGCCAGTGTCACTCGCGCTGCTGAGACAAATCTAACGACACCTCGTATGTAAAATATATATGTAATATTGGAAAATGCGTGATCCCGTGGGAATGAGACATTTTTCCGTGGTAAAAAGTATCCTATGTGTTATTCCAAATGCCCTTTTATATTTCTGCAAAGTTTCATGTTAATCTAATCAGCCGTTTTTGCGTGATGTCGTAACAAACACACACACACAAACATCCGCCTTTATAATATTAGTAGGATTATAGTAGGATAGGAAGTAGGATTCACCCTACTGTTGTTGCCTACTTATTTTCATTTACCTTTACTGTTTTAGTATAGGTTTAATAAATGTATTTAAACTCGTTTATTATAGACCTTATAATTAGTCCCAATGGGCCAATAAGGGTATTTAATTAAGGGCCATTCACCGAATGGAACCAACTTTACACGAACTTCGCTTTGAAAAGTCGTCCGAGCGAATGTGTTTCTATCCTGAACAAACATTCAACATTCATTTATACAGGACGACCGTGCCGGCTTAGAATAGCATCACTCTACGTCTACCGTTTGACATCGACCATCAAAGCTGGGAGAAGCTTGCTGAGAATAGGGATGAGTGGAGAAAGCGTGTGTTTGATGGGCGTAAAGCTCACGATGATGCCTGGTTCGCTGGTCTCGCAAACAAAAGGCAAAAACGACATCTAAACATGCATGTGCCAGTCTCCAATTCCACCTTTATTTGTAGAGCGTGTGAAAAGTCATGCCGCTCCCGAATCGGCTAATACAGCCATGAAAAATCTTGCCTCAGGCACTGAATAAATCGTCTGTCACAGACGTATGAGGCCAATGATGATGACGTCTACCGATGTGACCCGTGTGGTAGCGGCTAAGAATACTGCCACCCCTATTCCAATCAAGGTGTTTCGTGCAAGGCGACATAAAGTTTTTGACCACGGCTGAATATCTGACGACTATTGTCAACCGCATGGTGGCGCTAATACTAACTACGATAGCATTCCCAAGAGGGTTGACGTCGGGCAGGTGGCCGGTCGTAAAATTGAGCCAAATACTTGTGCAACATGACAAATACTTACTTGTGTTCAAGCAAAACATGTGGCGCCGACCCCAAGTAATAGGAGCAGGAAGATGATGATGATAATGCAGTATTTACCGAATCACCCCTGAAACTGGAAATTGTCCAGGGGCAAAGATATTTGATAGACCACGCACGAAACCTATTTTATGAGTCATAGAATAAAACACCAAATGGAATAAAGACAATGCTTTCCTTTTACTACTGCGTTCATCACAATAACAATGCTATTAGAACTCTAGACACGACTTGCAATTGATTACATTATAATTACACGTTTACATTAACCCGTTCCTCGCGTGGTTCCGTTTCCTACAGTGCCTAACAGCAAAGAAGCGTGCAATGAAGAATGTGGACAATCTAACGCATGACGGGCAATAGACGAGCAGAAACTAGAGATGCGATGTTTTATACAACGTCTTACAAAACAACCAATAAATCTCCCATACAAAGTGAGTTCATGGGCCATACGATATGATGATGATGGGAAGTCCAAATTTTTTTTTCATATTTCGACCCATGTTCCATGGGAAAGTTGTTCAGTTTCATGAGTACCTTGACCCTTTCAGCTTTATTGGTTGTTTTGTAACACCCATTATTTGCCTATTACCGTGTGCCACCGACTTTGAATAGCATCATCTCATATCTTTCCCAAAGGGTGTCGTAAGAAGCGACTATGGGATTTGAGAGTTTATGTGCATTGTAATTTTAGGCGACAGGCTGACAAACTCTCACTATGAGTCTCAAACTTTTGAAAGACGTCGTGTACTTAATTGGCCATATTAAAGGAAATTTAGCTGTGACATATGTACCTAGGTGTGTATGGTTCAGTTTTAAGTTTTTTCGCAATCTTTTTCTTCCGAATCGAACGACCAGATGAACCCTAGTCACAAAATATATAATAGTACTAGCCCTAGTGTCAGTTTTACACAGGCAGTATCGCTTCGCACTACTAATTGTACTGCTTCCGAGGGATCATTTAGCCATTTACATTGCTGTCTATGATTTGATTATTTAGATTACGTTTAAAGTTGGTAAGTACAATTAAATAATTAATTATACAACCACAACAGAGACGTAGCAGTTAACAGTTAGTTAACACCCTGACACGTCATAGCCGTGTGGTGCCGGCAGAGTAGAATAGCACCACCCCCTCCCTTCCCGTGGGGGTCGTAAGAGGCGACCGAGGGATAAACCTGACCCAAACAGCCAAGGCCAACCGTATGGTGGTCCCAAGGATGGTTGACGTCTGGTAGGCGGCCGGTCGTAAAATTAAGCCAAATCCTTTGCAACACGATTTTTTGTTCAACAAAATGTGTTGCGCCGACCCCAAATAATTGGGATAAGGGCAGGAAGATGATGATAATGATGACGTCATAAAGGTTTATAGGGCGTCAATATTCTACATGAAAAGAGAGTTAGGATAATCAATCAAATAAAAGCTTTTTACCAAATTCAGCAGTAGCAAAATATTCAGTAAAGGTTACGAGGTATTGAAAACATCTTTAGTTTATTGTAATCGAAACCATAACAAAACGCTACATACAGCAGACAACACGCGAACAAAACACTTTAATAATTGATTACTAACAACATAGTAGAGTATATATTCGTAAGTACATTATGTAGGTACCTACACATATACGAATACAAACTTGTATATCTGAAATACATATAAGCATCACTGAAAAGTAAGACGGTTGGAGGTAAGATAAGGGACAACTTTGTTTCATGACAATAATAGGTAAAATTTACACAATGAGATATACAGGGAGTAACGGAAAGGGTATAACAAGCCGAAAGGAGGTCAAGGTACTCATGAAACTGAACAACTTTCCCCATGGAACATGGGTCGAATTATGAAAAAAAAAATTTGACCTCCCATACAAAATCGCCGATGAGCTAATTGATTTACTATGGGAGGCCCAAATTTTTTTTTTCATATTTCGACCCATGTTCCATGGGGAAAGTTGTTCAGTTTCATGAGTACCTTGACCTCCTTTCGGATTGTTATACCCTTTCCGTTACTCCCGGTAGATCTGAGAGTTTGTGTGTGTGTGTATGTTTGTTAACTCTTCATGCTCAAACTGTTATAGGTGAACCCGTAGGGCGGTATCTAGTTCTTAAAAGGAACTCCTTTGCTACGGCACGTAGCGCTTAGGGGCAGACCTTGGCTACGGCGTAGCTCGTAGCGGCGTAGCATTTTCTTTGTTCCGCTTTTCATACTAGAAAAACCTTTAGAGTATTAAGTCTTATGGTGCCGGCTTAGAATAGCATCACCCCATATCTTCTCTCAAAAGATTTGAGAGTTGATGAATATTGTATTTTTAGGCGACAGGATAACAACCTGTCACTATGGTGATACACAGCCTTTTGTATGACTCTCAAACTTTTGTCAGACGTGGTGTAAATGGCCGTCTACAGCCGTTTACGCTCTGCCTACCCTGCAAGGGATATAGGCGTGATGTATGTTGCAAAGAAGCTATCGTTTGTCACATTATTACGAAGTTTAAAGTCGTAAAACCGTCATCAATTTCAACTGTACTAAAGTTTATTTTCCACCCAGCAGTGTTCCATACAGCACACAACAATCCCAGAGGAATAATTCCAACCACACGCCAATACTTGTCCGCGGTTAGGGTTGCCAGCCGGATGAAAAACAGACTATATAGACAATTTATATGAGACTACCCAAGGGAAAAATTGACCTTTTCATATTCCAAGCGATGAAAAGAGTCTCCCGGGAGTAGAATTTGGGTCAAAATTGCACAATTCTAATAATTTTTGAAGTTACCATTCAATATTTGAAAAAAACGCTTCTTCTTCGAGTGGGACACCAAGTCGTACAACGACCCGATGAACTCTGATGTCAGTTTTTCAACCGCCTACTGCAAAAACACTAAAATTCATGGAATTCATAAAATTTATGGTGGAAAAAATGCGTTTTTAACATACTTATTTTTTATGACAGATTATAAATGGTTTTTAACCACGTTTAAGCGTGTGTAACGCTTACTTCTGGGTCTGCCTTCACTGAAGAAAACGGTTTGAACTTTTGCCAAGTTCAGCCAGTAAGCCTATTAAACCTCTCAAAGTAGCGAGATAAGTCTCCATGATAAGTAGGTACTTATCCCAGCTCGGCAGCTATCATTAAACTCTTATACAATATATGACCCCGTGTGGTGCCAGTTAAGAATGACATCACCCTAATTCTGTCCGTCGTCATAAAAGACTAAGGGATAATCATCCAGGATATAGACAGCACCTGTAAATGCAACATATTACTCTTCGCTCGCTAATTCGGCTGCCAAGTGGTGAGTTCGGCAGGCAGTGGACTGGTGAGCTTAATATGACTGGATACGTCTGGCAACCTTATGTTCGTTTGCAATAAAATGTTGCAAATATTTATTCCAAGTTTGTCCACGTAACGACGCAATACTAGCAAAATGGCGCGACTTTCCCGCGGGAGGAAACTGGGAAAAGTGAAATTCAATTTCGAAGCTGTTTTCTGCCGTTCAGTGGAAATGAAGATACTTTTATAAGACTTTTGTATTGGAATCGTTTGTAGCAACAAAACTTATTCGCTTAAGGTGGGCTTAAAAACCAAGCGACGCGACAACGACACGCGTGGGTGGTCGCCGTCAAATTTTGACGGCGTCGTTGTCGCTGCGGTCTTGTAGAAAAACCCGACCGCATCAACTGACAGCGCCACGCAGCAGATCCCAAGTAGCATTACGAATGTTAGTAAATTCTTACTAGTCTTTTATAAGAGTAAAGATTGATTTAGCTAAAACAAAAAGTTTTCTTTTATAATTTTATTTCTAAAACGGCACAAAATTTAAGCATTTGATAGACGAATCCCAAATCGACTTTTAGCAATTTTTGCAAACGTCTTTGTTGATACCTGCATTAAGTTTAGGATAAATATAGATGCATAATAGTGTTGCCACTGGCGTTTTACTACTGATGAACAAAGATTGTTTTCGTACCAGTGCCAACCGTTCATACCCAGTAAGGCGCACCCTATAGCTTGTGTTATTAATTTATCTCCTGATATTATGATATTTATTTTTGGATATGTATTTTCATAGGCACTTCGTTGAAAATAATACATTATTACGATAAAGTTGACTAAAACAACTCTTTTAAAACATGCTTCTAGTACGTTGTATGGTAGAACCCTCTGTCCTTGTGCACGACAAATTAACGTATTTCTTCAGCTGCTTTTTTTCCTGCTTATGATACCTACATTCTATAAATATAAACTCATAATTTTTTGTTACATTTGTTCTTTTGTACAAATTAATTTCGTTTCTGGTTTTGCGTGGCATATGATTAATTTGGTAGAGCATAATATACTGCATAATATGGACATAAATGTAAAGGATGATTGACTCATAAGAGATAAATACATCCGCTCGATTTATCTTTTCGCTCTACTGTTTGATAAATATCGTATATTTTCGAACCCTGCTCACTGAGACCATCTTTTTGCGCCCTAAGAGTCAGTTTCTACTGAAAGCGACGAGGTGAGACGATACGCGACGCTGCAATGTCAGTTCAAAGCGACATCAAGATGCAACGCGCGATGCCGCTCGACGCATCTTGAAGCCGCACGGAAACGAGACCAGAAGAGACGCGACGCTGCAATGTCTGTTCTGGCGACGTCACCTTCGGCTGCTTGTCAGTTTGATTTCCACGCTCAGTGTTGCGGTGATAAAAAAGAACTTACTACTCTTAGAAACACGATAGAAAATAGATTAGGAAAGTAACTTGGTTCTACTTGGTACCTACTATGCAGGGTAGGTGGTTGTTATTGTACTTAAAAAAGACCAAGGGCTTGTCAGACTCGTCCATTCCAGAGTTCTGTAGTCATCCATTTCAGTGTTCTCTAGTGGATAAATGCCCGCATGGCATGTGTCTGTTACACTCCTCGACCCCGGTCATACAGGCTATGCGTATCAGTTTTCTTAGGGAAGTTGTCAGCTATACAAGATCTAATATACAAATGTAATTTGTTGATTGTTAAATCTTAGATTTTTGTTGTGCTTTGGCCGAAATAAATTTAATTTCTTTCTTTCTTACATTAGAGATAACAGCTGTAAAACTAAAAACTATATCTTGGTAACTATGCATGCTAGGCTATCAGTTTTATTGGGTAAAATGTAGACCTTGATAGACCTTCATTTGAAGTGACAGCTGACAAACTAAAAACTCGTTTATCTATATAGTTATGCATGCAAGACTATCAATTTATCTGTAAAAAGTGAAGGCCTTGATAAGATGAGCATTTCTAATGACGGCTGTCAAACAAAAAACTTGTTTATTTTGGAAGTTATGCATGCTAGACTATCAGTTTGTTTGTAAAAGTTGTAGACCTTGATAATACCTATATTTGAGGTGACAGGTGTTAAACGAAAAACTCGTTTATCTAGGTAATTATGCATGCTAGAATATCGTTTTTGGGAAAGATGTAGGCCTTGATGATACTTTTATTTTATGTGACAGCTCTCAAACTAAAAACTCATTTATCTCGGCAATTATTCACGCTAGACTTAGTTTCTTTGGTAAAGTTGTATCACATGATGAGACCTTTATTTTATGTGACAGCTGTCAAACAAAAACTCGTTTATTTCGGCAATTACTTATGCTAGACTGTCAATTGAAAAAGGTAATAACTTTCCCAAACAAACTGATAGTATTGCATGAATGATTGCCGCTATAAACGAGTATTTAGTTTGACAGCTGTCACATAAAATGAAGGTCTCATGAAGGCCTACAACTTTCCCAAACAAACATAATATTGTCTAGCATGAAATTTTGCCGAGATAAATGAGTTTTAAGTTTGACAGCTGTCACATTAAATGAAGGTCTCATCAAGGCCTACAACTTTCCCAAACAAACTGGTAATCTAGCTTGAATGATTGCCGAGATAAACGAGTTTTTAGTTTGAAATTGTCACATGAAATGAAGATCTCATCAAAGCCTACAACTTTCCCAAGCAAACTTATTGTCTAGTATGAAAATTTGTCGATATAAACGAGTTTTAAGATTGGCTGCTGTCACATAAAATGAAGGTCTCACCAAGACCTACAACTTTCCCAAACAAACCGGTAGTCTAGCTTGAATGATTGCCGGGATAAACGAGTTTTTGGTTTGACAGCTACCACATTAAATAAAGGCCTCAAAGCAAGGCCTACAAATTTCCAAAACAAACTTATTTTCGAGCATGAATAATTGCCGAGATAATAATAGTTTATGCAACTGTCTTATTATATGCAGTTGCATACACTATTTTATCTACACTCTACAAAAAAAAACTATGAGAAATAATTCTAAGCTCTCCGCACTGCACTATGGCGATTGCAAGCCTATCAACTGAACCACTAACTAAACGACTAAATATTTAAATGGAGGTTCAGAAATCGAAACAACTTTTAAAATCAAAAGGTATTTTTAGGTAAATTTTTATTCGAAAAATGATTAATTGAAACAAAGATTTAATAATAAATATGTCCTCATTATTTCAAGGCTCATCCCGCCCGGGTGACATTTGTATTTTTTTTATTGGGTTACTTTTGGCACTGGAATTAAAAAAGTTGCATAATCATTTAATTTTTTTGAAGCACACTTGGAATTGAGTTAATTTATGTAGCTGGTGGTGATAAGTTTTTTTTAAGGTTGCATTTTTATAAAGGAGTTCATAACGAAACTGCATTCGATTATATAAAACCAACATTACTAAACGAGTGTTGATAAACGTGTTTATAGTTTGACAGCTGTCGTTTGATAGATCTCACCAAGGCTTACCATTTTTTCTAAGAAATTGGTAGTCTAAGATTTATAGTTTCCGACATAAACGAATCTTATTCTTGACAACTGTCATCTGAAAGATCTGAAATGCATTCTAGTTACTTACAATACCGTATTTGCAATATTATTGTATATTACCTACACGGAATTACTAGAAACCAGAGGGTTCTGTCCGGGAAATTTTTACAGAATGCTCCTATAAGGGTTTTATAACAAGTTTTGTTTAAGGCAACTGTTTGCTACTTGGGACATGGATCTCACTCAAGCAAAATTCACTCTTAACACATTTGACATTCATCTCAATTTACTATGAATTGTTGATGTCAGATACG
Source organism: Phthorimaea operculella (assembly GCA_024500475.1). Lineage (NCBI taxonomy): Eukaryota > Metazoa > Arthropoda > Insecta > Lepidoptera > Gelechiidae > Phthorimaea > Phthorimaea operculella. Next base: position 12,118 of record JANFCV010000382.1, on the reverse strand, counting down.
TCGTTTAGGATGTAACTCGGCTTCTAAAACCCTGTCAAAAATAATGTCATTCGCACGGAAAGGTACTGATGACAAAAAAGGTATACGAGTGCTGATAAGGGTTTCTAGTTGGAAAATCCTGAATCACAAATTTTTCGGTGGAACTTTGTTTGGGCTATTAGGTAGACAAACATATTAAAACACGTCACCTCTCAGAGGCTGGGCGCCTTGGAGAAATTACATAGAAAGTCCTAGTTTTTGATCTGTATAACTAATACAACAATACTGTATACGATATAATATTGCTTCGTATGCAATACTATTATTGTATTAGTTTATGAAAGCTTAAGAAATGTTATAAATATTTAGTTTGACAGTTTTTACTCATTCCCAATCGTTTTCCAGGTATGTTATATGATAACATAGATTTAGTAAAAGCTATCAAGACTCAACGTTATAGAAGTTTATTAGATTTAATTTTTTAGAATAACAACATTCTGTACGATGTATCGTTTTCGAGTGATAAGCCAATAATCGAAATTCTCTTGTCCTGTCCTGTGTCACCGACTTACTGCCAACCTGGATGAGTACTAACCCGTAAGCTAGCTTCAGGAGTGGATACTCAACCATGGATCACATTCACGCCGTCAAGCAGCTAACGGAGAAGTGCAAAGTGTACAACCGGCCCTTGTGTTTCACCTTCGTTGACTATGAAAAGCTTAATGAAAAGGCATTCGACTGTTCGTCATCTGACAAACAATCAAAATGTATTGTCATTGTTTCACTCTCTGCATCGCTGCGGTATTGACAGGTGATGTGTGGATGTCCTCCGGGAGTCAAACGGGTAAACTTTTGACCAACGTACTAGAAGATATCTTGAAGACTTTAGATTGGAGCGAGAAAGGAGACAATTTCAACGGAATACGCATGTCGCACCTGAGATTTTCAGATGATCTCATCCTTATCGCCGAACGTTTTCTGGGTCTCCAGCAAAATATCGCATCTGCATGATGCCTCCCTGAAGGTCGGTCTCAGGATGAACATGTCCAAAACCAAACGTTGAAAGTCGACGTAAAACCAAAGTCAAAAATATAGGTAAGCGAGTGACGAGGTTAAGGTGGAGATGGGCAGGACACTTGTAAGAGGAAGTGACGATCGGTAGAAAAAAGCAGCCACGAAGCGGTGGCCAAGATTAGTGAAAAGGTCAGTGGGCAGACCACCTGCTCGATGGTCCGACGATATCATCAAGCTTATAATATGACCTCACTGGCACAGGCTGGCACGGGACCATGAGGGCTGGCTTAGTAGAGAGGAAGCCTATACCCCGCAGTGGGTGGATGGCTGAGGGTGATGATGATGAACCAAAATTCTGACCTTCTATGCGCTTCCGTGAGATATTTTAATATTTTTGTCTCCTTCATAGCCCATATAAAGTTCCGTCGTTAATTTTGTAGTTCAGGATTTTCCAACTAGAACCATTCATTCATTTACCTACCACTCTAATGCGGATGGAGCGTTTTACATTGGAAGCAAAGAATAATTTTGCGACAGTAACCAGAATTGAAAAATTTATCTACTTGTTTTATGGTTCCAGTCTTGGATCTTCCAGTTTTTTTGCAATCCATACCCGCATACCACTGGTCGCACCAAAAAAGGGCGTAACTAGTTTCTTTAAACTTTACAGCAGAACATGGTTTGACTTGTACTGCCATGTTTATTTAGGGGGGTTGGATCGTCACCCGCCACGCTGATCCAGTGCGGGTTGGCGGGTCGCCATTGCCTCGTCCGTTGACCAGCAGGGCGCACCAGGGGCAGGTAAGGTTGGCTTGGGCCCCGAAGGTGTTGGTAAGGCCCCTTACACCCCTATCTTTAATAGTCACTATAATTACACTATCTTTAATAGTTTCCGAGAAGAATAAAGATAACTGAAATTTGGGACATATAAATGGGGTAAAGGAGGAAAGCATGGGGGTCCAACTTGCTTCCCTTCTTTTCCTGAAGCTTACGTATTATATAAGCTACACACATGCCAAATTTCATGCTTTCTGCCGAATGGGACCATACCCCCATACAAGCTATGAAGTCGTATTATTAGATATTATTCGATTAGAATAATGAAATATAGTAGGATTTTTATACAGGTAGACTCAATTGACGTTTGGTGGGTTGCCACGTTTTTGTATTTTAAAATAATAATAACATAGTGTTGTACCCAAATGATCAAGATACGTGAATCAAAGATTGTGATTGAATCTTTATGAAAATAAATTTAGTTTATTTCAATTTTCAATATTAAATTAGCCTATAAGACAAACATAGGTACTACTATTGTGTGTAACAAACTATATCTTGTCTGACGAAATGTTTATTTGAAAGCTAATGAGAACATAACTAGTAACAGTCAGATATCATTAATGTGAATTTATTCAACATTACATTTTAAATTTCAATATTATTCATTTTTGCTTTCTATAAACCAAACGAAAACTTTGCGTATAAACGTAAAGTATACGCGTAACGTATACTCTTTTACGTAACGTAAAGTATGTACGTAATATATACGCAAGTATTTATTGAGCATATTTATTTACTAAAACAAATACATCGAGGAATCATGTGACAACAGTTCAATGATTATAATGAATAAGTCAAACCACAACACTAGCCTGATGCTTGCAACATTTTTAAAAAAAAGGCCGATCTTAGCTGTCAGTTTAGTCTATCTATCTGAATAAAACTCCTACATAGTAGATAGCCCACCGTGACACATATCAAAATCCAAGTCAGGCATGTCAGTGCCAATAATGTCATCAACACCACTCCATTCGTTCACAAACCCTTTCCAACCAAAGAGATTCGAAGATTCGAATACAATCAGCTCTACAGCTTGCAGTATTGAAGATTATCTAAACAAATATTAACGAAACAATAACAGAAATTATTAGGCCAAAATAAAATTAACTTAGCTCTTCTTAGCTACTCTTAAGTCACGCGCCGTCAATCGTCATATATTATTTAAATGACGATAAAGACTATTCGTGATAAAAAAAATACCTACCGTCTCCTAGGACAAAAGTTCAGACAAAGCGTGTTGTGGTGTGGATTAAGCTAAAAAATATAATTTTAGAATTCCATTGTCATGGTGTATCAAACTAAAAATTGTTATTTTTTGGTTACATCACTTCGTGATACGACCAACGGTGAAGACAAGAGAATATCTGAATGTCACTAATTTACAGTGTTGCCGGGTCTTTGCTATAGTTTGCTCTAATTTTTTTTATTTTTATTATCAGGTTTGTGATCGTCAAACAATATTAAATAAGTAAATAACAATGTCAATGTTCTACAATAGTAGTAAAAGTTAGTAATAGCAATAAAATTTACATCAATAAATGTCAGAAAAGAGAATTAAGGCAAGATAAATTAGTGAATATGTCAAATTGTAAAAATAAAAAGTATAAAATGTCGAATATCTAAGGTCAAGTAATAAAAAAAAACAAAAACAATAACAATACTAAAAGTATTGAGTAAATAATTTATGTCAAAAACTCGTGAAACATTATGTCAAAAATAATAATAAAATTGATTAATAATATTCTATTTTATAAATTTGAAATATTCACTTACACTATAGTATTCATTATCCAATAAAAAGTTTTTTAGTCGGCGATAAAACGTTTCGTCATTTTGTTCATTTTTTATATCTGCGGGTAATTGCTCATAATACGTCGGGCCTATAACGCGCGGGTTTTTGGTTGCCAGTTCGGTTCTCCGTCTGACTGTGCAAAGTTTCCCTACACTGCGAAGGTTGCGTCCACCACCTGTTCGACGACTAAAGTTTTCTAAATTTTGCCGTACGTATTTAATTGTTTCGAACAAATACAAAGAAGACAAAGTCATTATTCTGTGCTTTGCGAATACAGTACGGCACGATTCTTTTGGCTTTGAACCATGTAATATTCGTAATGCGCGCTTCTGCAGTACAAAGACCCGTTCGCTGTCACATGAATGACCCCACAACAAAACCCCATACGACATCAGCGAGTGAAAATGAGCGAAGTAAACTTGGCGCATATTCAATTCAATTCAATTCAATTTCTTTATTGCATTATTGTACATACACATAATAAAAGGGTCTTACATAGTAGGTAGTAAAGTCTCGTACAATAACCCTGCTAAGGGTGTGGCAATGTGCAGTGCAGGAATAATTTCATTAATTAATTGTTATATAATAAAACTTAATTCATGTCATAATTTGATTACATAAAACTTACTTACATTAGAAAATTAAATTTGGTGAAATAAAGCTATAAGGTCAAGTTATAAATTAAGTCGATTTGTCATTCATAAACTTATTAATAGAATAATAACATTTGCGTAACAAAAATTGCTTCAGGCTTTTTTTGAATAATCTATCATTTGGTTCGTTCTTTACATACTGCGGAAGTTTATTGTATATAGTGATTGCCCTATATTTGGGACTGTCTTTATAGATCTCAAGTTTAGGTGCTGGTACATTGAGTAGGTGCTTGCGGCGTTCGCTTTTGCAGAATTCAAATTGGGCTAGATTTATCCTAGCGAAACATGAAACCTCTAGTAGGTAGATGCAGGGGAAGGTAAGCATTTTTTCATTAAAGAAGTGGGGTCGGCAACTAACTTCCGGCTTTAGGTTCAGCAATATACGGATGCATTTCTTCTGTAGGATAAAGATGTCGCTTGCGTCACAACTCTGCCCCCATAAAAAAACTCCATACCGCATCCATGCGTACGCATAGGCGTAGTAGGCACTTAGCGCTGCATCATATCGGACGGTCTTTTTTAAAACCGATAACGCGTAAACAAATTGCGAAAGCTTAGATTTAATTTTCTTAACGTGTTCGTTCCAATTAAGAAATGTATCAATCGTGATTCCCAGCAAGTTAAAGTCCGCTACCTCTTCAATACCTATTGCCGTTTTGACTGGGTCTAAGTTTAAAGCCTTTTTTTTGATACGGTCGAAATTGAATAACGCGGGTTTTATTAAGATTTATTTCTAAGTTATTTTCTGATAACCAGTTTTTGACTAGTTTAAAAGTATCTATAGTGTGCTGATAGTTCCCGGACGCATCGATTCTAAAAAGCAAAGATACATCGTCTGCAAACATAACAACAGGTGATTCCACCACCTCTGGAAGGGAGTTGATGTAAGTCAAAAATAGAATACACCCCACCACACTACCCTGGGGGATGGAACCCCTAACCGTAAGTATATTTGATCGAATATTTTCTAATATCCCAGTGCTTTCATTGTAATAATCGATTTCTACGTACTGTTGTCGATTTGATAGGTACGATTCGAACCACTTGTATGCTTTGCCTCGAACACCCAACTGAAACAATCTTTTTAGTAAAATCGTATGTGAAACTTTTTCGTATGCTTTCGTCATATCAAGAAGTATACCTACCCCGTACACCCTATTTTTCACACCAGTTTCATAACAGTGCTTGATACCAGAGGGCGCAATTTGCGGAGTGCATATGCGGCTCCGGTCAGTCTCGAACAAAGTGATTCTATGTGTGACTTCCAGTTGAGGTGTGGATCTAAGGTGAAACCAAGAAACCTACTCAGCGGTATCGGACTGTCTACAGACGGCGGTGTTCTTGGAGGGCCCGCGGAAAATAGCATCAAGTTTGATTTTGTGGAATTTAATATCAGCCCATTCGATGTAAACCACTCGAGCAGTTGTACGTGAGTCTTATTTACTTTTGTGCTGAGCTGATCGTATGTGCGTGCACTTACTATGACAGTTGTGTCGTCGGCAAATAATACAGTAAGTCCTTCACATATGGAATGAGCCAAGTCGTTAATAAAAGCCAAAAACAACGTATTTCCTAGGGACGAACCTTGGGGAATCCCAATCGTAAGGTTACCAGCTTGTGATCTGACTTTGCAACCGTCAGAAATCACCTGTACAGTCTGTTTTCTACTCGTTAAAAACGATTCCAGCAGTTGGTGAGCGTTGTTTCTGATGCCGTATAGTTTTAACTTTTCTAATAGTAGATCTCCTTGAATAACGTCGAATGCTTTAGTAAGGTCGCAGAATATCCCAGCAGTTTTATACCTATCATCAATACTCGTTATGATTGAGTCTAGAACCCGATGAGCGGCTGTGTTTGTTGACCTATTTTGCCTATAAGCGAACTGCTTTTCGGATAACAAATCATTTTGCTCTAGATGTTGCATTATGCTCTTCTATATTACAGACTCAATTAATTTCAATGCAATTTTTCAGGAGAGCCAAAAAACGATTGCAATTTTTTAAAATTCTTTATATCTTTTTTGTTTCTTGTCCGATCCAAATGACTTCTATGGCAAAATTCCTTAGAATTTTGAGTTCTTTATGCTAAATCTATCATCATCTGGAATATCCCTGTAGTTTAGGAATTGGCATGTCCCTTACGTTAATTTTTCCTGCAAAAACCTCCGAAAATTTTGAAAAAAATTAATGTAACGTACATTTCATCATCGAACACGAGGTAAATTTGCGGTGAAGGACACCGTGTCTATAGGTTTTCATGATAAGTTTGCCACAAAACTTTATTATAAATAATTGTTTTCAAATGAAATACACTTAGAAATGCGTCTCTGACACGATGTAGTATAACAAACAACATAAACATCTTCTAATGTGGTTCAATTTCATAATCAATACTTTATTGTGAGAAACATAAGAATAAAAAGCGTTAGAAAACTTTTAAAACGATAAAAAGTAACGTTTTTAGCAAGAAAAAAAAACAAACAGGAACTTTTTATTTAATCTTTGATAGTAAAATATATCTTCAAAATTTAAACAACGTTGAAATTTTTGTTAATCAAACAAAATTATAGTAAGTTAATAAAAACAATGGACGCACAAAACATGAAGGCATAATTTTTTATTTTATTTGGTGACTACTCTCGAGAACAGCTTATAGACGTGGCCCAGAAGTAAAATCGACCTTATAGTTTCTGGGGAACGTTTCTTACTGAGAAACGTTTCGTCTCTTTTCGTGGAGTGGAGTAACCACGACTCTGAGGTTTTGCCACTAGTTATTACCAAGTTGAACAGCCATTTCATGACACCAGCCTTAAGCAGCATAGGGTCCACTCTTCCCTGAAGCCTTTGTATTCTTAAGCTGTCTAAGAGTAAGGTGGTGGAAGAGAACAATGGAGTCTCTCTCGTTAGATAGAGGTCTGGGTGCATGCGACGCATGAGACTTTCATAGAAATCCTCGACTACAGCAAGAATCTCTCGACCTGAGGTGACGGTTTTACCATTTGATGAATTTAGATGACTCATTTTCAGCACCTTGCTATGATCCCCGATTTGCTCGATCGTGTCAGAATATAATGAGTTGAGTATACTATTTACGCTTCTCATCATTCTATTCTATTATCATTTAGTGGGTCATTAGCACGTTTGATGACGGAATGTAAGGAAATTTTCGAAGGGATGATGCCGAAAAGCACTATCCAATGACTATATTTTCATGTGTTAAAAATTTTGTTTATGTATTTCTGTGGATCTTTGTAACTGCTAGGATTAATTTCTGTTCTTGTTGCAATGCTTTGTGTGTTAATAAATAAATAAATAAATCACGCCAATTTATGTATTAATTTTTAAAGTATTCTAATAATTTATAATGTTTTTGTAATAAAAAAAACATTTTGACGAACAAAACGACAAATTCTAAAAAAACTATATCTTTGTGTTTTGCGCAATATTGTATTGTTATGAACATACTTTTCAATTAAAATCCTTAATATTTAAATTAAATACAGGTGTTAGGGAAAACGTTATGAAACTGAACAACTTTTACTATGGAGCCAATGGTGGGAAACGAAAAAAATTTTCCGACCTCCCATACAAAGCCAATCAGCTGATCGTGAATTTTGTATGGGAGGACGGAAAATTTTTTTCGTTTCCCATCATTGGCTCCATAGTAAAAGTTGTTCAGTTTCATGGTCTGAGCACGCCTGCAAAGTTTTCGTTACACCGTCCCTAACACCCCGTATATGAACATGTTTTTAGTCACCCAAACATAGTGACACCGTATTCAACAAGCAATTTTGCAATGGTCATCGAACACTAATTCTGATACTACTCTAAATTTTAGCGGTTTGCCTGTAAGCGGCGTGACAATATTTAATATTTGTTCATTAAAGTAACGGTCAGAAATTTTAAATTTTCATTGATTTTGTATGAAATTCCATACAAAATCAATGAAAATTTAAAATTTAGAATGAATGCAATAAAAATGAAATAGCATGGTTTTTGTATTACTAACCATTCATTTTGTTGTTTATGTTTATTTAATTGACATGACGCGTGTCTTTATAAATTTGCATTGAAAAAAATAAGTAAAATAAAGTACAAGTATATTTTAATAATAAAATAGCCTCAAAACTTTGAAAAAACTATGTCATTTGCTGCAATTTTACCTCATTTTTTGTCAAGAAATGTACGTTGCATTAACATTTTTCAAAACATTTGATAATGTCATGTACGTTACCTTAACTTCTTTCCAAAAAATTTGTTACTTTGTCCCTTACATTAATTTCTATTTTCTTGGTCGATTTAAATATCATACAAAATATTAAAGTGCTCACACTGATATTCTGAAGTATCATAAAAAAAAATATGAGAGGAATTTGATTTGCGGGCAGTGTAAGATAATAATGTAATGCTATTTTGGTTTCCTACCTCATTATTAAAGTTTGTTTGCCTGCGTAAGGGCCAATGATTATTTTGGAAATTAATGTAAGATGCATTATCGGACATAAAAACTTGTATTTGTAATAGCGTAAGGAACATCAATTGGCCGATATGATGAAAAATTTAACGTATGGGACGTACACCATTTTTTATGTCCTTAACAGTACTTTTTACTCCCGATTTTTAAACTCTTGCTCACTTTTTTTTAAGGTAAGCGACATTTTTTTCAAGATATCAAAAAGTTATATATACCATTCGATACAGCTCGAAATTCTGAATCCAATGATATATATAACTCAAAATCGCCAAAATGTCCCTTACGCTAATTCATATTTCCGTAGTCGATATACTAGGTACTATTGTGATAGGCCTATGGTTCTCAACTGCAGTTCTGTCACCTTTTCCTTTAAAAACTGGACACACCCTGGTACTTTTAAGGACATCAGGATAGATTCCATGTGCGAACATTTCATCACTAGAAATAAGGACAAACTTGTAGCTCACACAAGCAGGCTTAGTAAAGTAAGCAAATCCTTTAAAGGAAGCTGTATACGCTTTTATAATAAGCTTCCAAAAATTATTCAAGATTTACCCTTATATACAACCTGTTACACAACTAACCAAAAAAAAGAATATTTTTTATTATCATCAGTCGATAAAATAATCACATCACTAATCTAGGTCAGGTGCTACACTACCTGGCGAACAAAGTCCGCTTCGGCATACATTGCTGGTTGACTTACTTTCTTGTATTGTTGACATTCATGTAATAGCCAGCAATGTAGACCGAACTGCGCTTCGCCGTGTCGGTAACTTCATTTGAACTTTGAGCTGTCAAAATTAGTGCTGCGATGCCACGATTAAAAATAAGTGTAATTTAATAAAAAAATGATTTTTTCATAGTTTTCAAAAACGATACTACGGCTCTAATGTTTTGTTAATTGACTCTTTGCAACGGACCTTTCCACACCCTTTCAGCTTTATTGGTTGTTTTGTAACACGTTGTAGATTTAAAGATGTAATAAAACAAAAATTATGCAAGAAAGGCTATTATGAAATATCCGATTATAATGCAAGATAAATCTTCATGGGAGTAGTTTCACATGTTTGTTTATATAAAATATATATATTTTTTTAAGACGAAACAGTTAGAATATTCTACTGTAATTGATTTTTTTTTATTTTTACTTATTTTTAATTTTGTGTTGAGCCGTTATTTGGCTATTACTATTAATGTTTTTTCAAACTTAGCTAGGGTAGCTTAGGGCCTACAAAGATTGTATCTTTAGAATAGGAGCACTTCTGGGCAGGTTTTTGGGGGGTTTTCCTATCCAGGAGGTCCGACTAACTATACGCATGTAACACCTTTTTAAAATCTTGATCGAATTTAGTTTCACTTACTGGTCGTTACATGCCGTGTGGTTAGCCTGGCCAGCCCCGAGGCAGTGACTTAATTTTTATTTTTTTATCCCGCCCGAGCCGCGTTTATAGTAGGAATAAAAATTGTTATAAAGAAGAGAAAATTGTGCTTCACAAATTTCTCTTTTTTACAATGACTAATCCAATGTAATGAATGACTATCAATAAGTGATATTTTTATGTCCTAATTTGAATAAACATTTTTGACTTTGTCAACAGTATTGCTTTATTTTGAATTATCAATACTATTATTAGGCCTACCGATTGTATAGGCCTGAATAAATGAAAACTATCGATAGTAAAACCATCGGTAGTACGGCAACAATAGTTCAGAATTTACATAAAGCTTGTTCTATATTTTTAACTACATTTACCTTGCTATTAAATATGTCTAAATAGCAGTAATTCTGTTTATCCGGCAACACTGGCCTGGTTAGCCTCTCAGCGCGCTGTCAACGTGACGGCGTCGTGGCGCGCCGCAACGACGCCGACGCTCGGTTTATCTGGTTCCCCATACAAACCCATACAAACCAGTCATTTGACAGCGACAACGACGCGCGTCGTTGTCGCTGTCGCTTGGTTTTTAAGCCCACCCTTATTCTTTCTGTTGACTGTGAGAATAAAGGCCAACTTATTTTCCTTTAGGAAAAATTGGTCTTTCCTCGGTCTTATCTTAAGTCTTTGTTTCTTACGGATAACTAGGTTTTCTAAACCAGGTCTGCCATTTCGTATATTATCGATTACATACAAACGAAATATAATACTTAAATACTGGCCCAAAACAGTAAAAACGGGGTTCTTACTGCGATACGATTTTTGTTTGAATGGTCCGATATTTAAACCCAGTAACATGAATCAGTATGTGTGACTATGAAAGTTTAAGATAGTTTAACATCTAAATATTTTATACAGAGTGCAGAAAAAGGTAAAAGGCAACCCCAAGTTAACGCTTTTCTGCGAAATGTTTCACAGTTGGACAGTAGCATCCTGCCAAATCTCGGAGCCTCAGAATTGCTTAGAACACGCCGTTTCAAGAATTATGAGAATCCACGAGAATCCACGTCTTTGCGAAATAAACCAGAGAAATGTTTAAAGTCCGCGCCCGGATGGACAGATGGGATTTTTATGTAAATCCGAGCTCTACAGTACTACAGCCGGCTGCGTATAAACAAAACCTCCCTGTAGTACAGATAGAAGTTGCTCTGTAATGAAGTCGGGTTTAGATGTCAACCAAACGGTATCTACTTTGTACTTTGTAGGCAGGATTATTATTTATGATGGGTAAATTCAAATGAATGAATTAATTGAACATAATGTTCACTAAAATATACATTACTTTTGTTTATGGTTTGCATATACGCGAAACGCACACAACACACGAGCCGAGCGAGCGAAGCGTGCAATATGCAATGGCCAGCGATGTGCCAGAACCGACCAGGGCAACAAGAAATTAACGAGATTGCGAGTTGGCTGGTATGAGTGCAGTGGTATGAGAGAGTGGTCCGGTTTGTATGTCTGAACGCTGGACCAACCCGACTACAACACAGAGTACCTACGTCCATGGGTGTCTGTGCTGTAGCACAGAATAAATAATAGTTCTACCATAGAGGGTTCCGCGGCAATGGACGGAGATGTGTCAGAACCTACACAGGGCAACAAGACATTAGATATTGCGAGTAGGCTGGTGTGAGTGCTCTGTGTTGTAGTCCGATTTGCACGTCTGAACGCAAGACGAACCCTACTACAACACAGAGTACGTCCATGGATATCTGTGCTGTAGTTTTGTATTTACGCCCCCCGGGCTCGACTTGTTCAGGAGCTGGGAACACACAATACCACTTCGCGGTGTGTTGCACGAGATTTATTATTTCACGGAAATGCTGAGAAATACGAGCCGGCCACGGCAAAAACATTTCTACAACCAAATCTGAAATGGACGGGGTTTTTGGAGCTGACGCGGGAATTATTTTCTACAGAAAAATTGT